>VWZF01002630.1:757885-768855 GCA_013396755.1 Sclerurus mexicanus
GGATTTGCAGCTGGGATTCAGGCACCCATACCCCTGAGCGAGAAGCAGGCTGGTCACAGTCACAGAAAGCAGGAGCCTGTCCCAGTGGGACACGAGCAGGGATCATACTTGGGCAAGTCCTCACCCATTGCTATCCAGCCACGCCAGAAGCCCTGGGAATGGCAGTGATGTGCAAGGCACTGGACATTCTGGAGCATCAGTCCTGCTCCCACCGAGCCTTCTGGGGTGCCGGGCAGCTTCACCAGGGTTCCTCTTGCCAGGGCTCCCCAGGAGAAGCAGGGGCATTCGGCTAGACAATAAATATCAGGGTGGGAGGTCTGGTTTCTCCCTGAGCCCCACCCGCTTCTGAACTACCAAAGTGAGACACTTGGAGTAAAAGAGGTCACTGAAGTGCCTGGCACAGCAAGGAAGAGGAGCACGGGGGAGTTGGTAGGTCCTCACTCCCATGAGAAGCAGCTCCCATCCTCAGGCATCTGTACGGAGGCACCAGAGAGGAAAACAGGCAGGTATATTTGCTACTCCCTGCCTCAGTTTCCCCACTCATGTGAGAGAAATTCTTGTGGCTCAGCACTGACCAGACTGGACAAGTCAATACTGGAGGGTACCATGTCATATGCCCCTGCCCATGGGGAACACTGGGCACCCCACGATGCCCAGTCAGCATGTGGACTCATTCCTCACCAGCACAGGGGACAAGGATGTCACACTACCTGCAAAACCGGTACCTACAATGAGACCAGGGCTTCCTTTACACTGGGACTAGTGCAAGGTCACAGTCTCATCATTGCTTGACATCAATCACACAGTCACATGTGAAACCAGTGTGAGACCATCAGCTTACCCTGGCACATCACCGCAGGGGCAGTCACAGGGGGGACACGTTCAGGAGGCGCACACCCACCTTGGGGACCAACTGCAGTCCCATGGCACTGCAAGGCTCTCCTCCAGACAGATCAGTTCTGGGACCTCGTGGCAGTCACTGTCACCTGGAAGTGTCAGGGTGGCACTGCTTGGCAGTGGCTGCATGAATAAGCACCCTGTCCCTCTGTCCCCCAGGGCAAGGGGTTACCCCTTGGGCCTGGGGCAGCATACAAGTGCTAATGAAGCACAAATTCAGTCAGAGAGGCTTTTGGATTGTCTGTGATCCGAGGCAGTTACTAGTTTTGCACTCTGCTTGCAAAGACAAGGTTTAACCCACAGAAAGTTGGGGAGGTCTCAGGTCAGCTGTCCTGGGCATACGGGGCACAGGAGCCCACCTGATACCATGACATTCCCAACCCACTCTGCCACCTGGTGCCAGGCAGGCCCCACTTCAGCAGCTCATGAGAAGGTTTTGTGCCAAGCCACAGCTTTCTCTGCCACTTATAAATAAAGCTGCTCTCGCAGAGGAAACATGGCCAGGCACAGTGAGGGAATGGGAGGACTGGGAGCATCCAGCTGGATGCCTGGAGGGCAGGGGGAAGATAGGCAGAAGAAGAAAGAAACTGTGGGGCTGTTCATCCTCTCTGGTGCAGGTTGCCAGGGGGACTGGAGGGTTCACTGGGGGAAGCAACTGCAATGACAGCAAAGTCCCTGTCACAGAGAGCAGATGGGCCACCAGCCTTCACCCAGCACCAGGGTGGCCCCTGGTCCTGCCTCCCCTGCTCAAACCCAGCACCCATCACTTGTCCATAGACAGATGGAAGATGATGCACAGCAATGGCACTGCTACCATTTGCACACCCAGACCCAAAGGAGCACAGGAGTAGTTGGGAGCTGCCCCTGGTGGGAATGCACCACCCCTGCCTCCATCCCTGGCTCCATCCCTCACTTCTGATCCCATGGAAAAGGGAGGCAGAAACAGGGCTTGAGTGATGGGGCTGTCAGAGCACAGAGATGGTATCTCAAGCAGAGGCCTTGCCGTTATTGCTGCAAGGGATGCTGGCAAATTGCTCTTTCAAGAAGCATCTCCATGAAGGATGAAATCAGGGTTTCCTGTGAGAACTCTGTCCCATGGAGGCTCAGTGGCTGAGTTCCCTCTGGCCTTTGAGAGCCTCCAGAAATTTCATGGGATGTACTCAGCCAAGATGAAACACCAGTTCCTCTGCAGAGAATTCCTCATTTCCTCCACTCCAACTGCCCCCTGCATGGGGACAGGAGTTGCTACCAAAACACTCATCCCAGACAAAGAAGCAGGGCTGGGAAGTGCTGGAGGAGCTCCTGACCACAGACAAAGGGGAAGGCAGCTGTTTGGTTTGTGGTTCTACTCTTCCCACCTACATGGCTCCCTTTCACATCTCACTCTCAGACTGGCCATCCCCTGGGGACAATCTTTCCTCTTGCCACCCTTCTTCCCAGGTAATGATTCCTCAGCGTACTGTTTGCCTCCTGGGGTCAGCAAACACCACAACCCCTCAGGGCATGACCAGAAAGAGATCTGTGGTCCAGTATCTGCTCAGTCATCACAAGCTCCGACGTCCACTCCTGCCTCTGATCTCCGTATTGATCTGCAGGCCCATGCTGAGGCATGCACCGCCCTGCTCCCTATTACCAGAACAGCACTCCTGCTCACTGAAAATGATGAGCTGACAGTTTTATAGCCCCCCTCTTGTCCAGAAGGATCTGCAGATCTGCCAGCAGCAGGCCACTTTGTGCACCTCTGACATGCAGCCAGCCCCAGGCGGGCAGAGCTGCTCCAGCAGCACACAGCGATGCCGGGCAGCAACACAGGGTGTGAGCTCTAACAGGAGAGGCAGGGAAAAGGGTTTCATCCTCTGCCTTGGGAATTGGCTGCAGGTTCATGCACCCTTTTGCAGAGAGACCCCAAGAGCTACATGTTAGAGGGTCCAGCTTGCAGGATAAATTCCCAGGAGCTGCTGCCAGCTTTCAGGAAGGGGGGAGTCAGGGCTGGTTTGTGGCACAGCATCCACTACCACTGAGTTGGGCTGCAGGAGGAAAATAAGAGTTCCTGCAGAGCCAAGAGGCATTTGCCTCTCACCTGAGCTGTGCAGGCACACAAGCGTCGGATATCTTGTTCCCTGAAGCAGAGTTGCTTGTTCCCACCACCCAGGGAAGTTCTTGGAAGCATCTTTTGATCTGATGTCTGTACCAATTTCCAAGTGCTTGGCAGGAGGAGCCCCTGTACTACAGGGAAGGTTGCATCCTGCACACAGGTCAGCATGGCTCCAGGAACCTGCAGGGTGAGGAGCAGGAAGAGGGGCAGGGAGAGGCATGTGGGACAGTCACATTTGGGCAGCGACAGCTGTGCAATGAAAGATGAAGGTCTCTGGGAGAGCTCACTGGAGAGAAGCCTGTGGTAGGAGACTTCAGCCTTGGGTTGACCTTGCCCATGCTGTAGGCCTGTAGGGACAAGGGCAGGGTGAAGCCATTGTGGCTGATGCCCTGTGCATAAACTCCACAAGGCTGATAACAAAGTGTAGCGAAAAGCATCTGACTGGGAACTGTTTGGTCAAATTATCAGGAACAAAAAATTCAAGAGAAAACATACTCAAGTGAGGTCTAAAGAAACAGCCCTGTCATGAAGATAACAAATATTGCTGTGCTTGCATTCATTGCTGGGACCTGAACCAGTCTCCCACCTAGACAGCTCCTGAATTAATGTGTCTAGCCAGGGAAAAGGTCTGGTCATGGCTGCAATGTCCAAGGGATGGTCCAGGGAGGATGTCTGCAGTGGTAAAAAAAAAAGAAAAAAAGACTGAAACGAATGTCTTGGAAAGCCCAAGGAATAAGAAGGGGAATAATGGGGAGCAGATTATAGCCGCCATCAAGGAATCAAGGCTTTGAACTGCAGCGATGCCCTACAGAGCTGGTCCACCTCTACCGGAGGGAGAGAGGACCAGTTCTGAGACCTGGGTGGGGAAGCTCTAACAGGGCCCAGGCTGCAAAGCCTGAGGGCAGCTGCTGGGAGAGGTGCTGGGGGGGAAGCTGCAAAGGAGTCCCATGAGGAACTGGAGATGGCCATGCCGCAGGCAGATAACAGGAATTACAGTCCCAGCATTGTTCCTCTGATGTCCTGCCATCTGCACATCTCTTGGGGGATTTTACATGCTCAGAGTCACTCACTTGTGGGCACAAGTAAGGAAATTTCTGATGTGAGTGGTCAGGACAAGCAATCAAAGACACAGCCCTTGCCAGGACAAAGGAGTGGAAACCTGTATCATGTTCCCCCACAATTTTCCCTAAATCAAATTTATATGTTCAAAAATCTCACATTCCTAATTCAGTCTCTGAATGGGCAAGTGGAGTATGTGGGACTGCAGGAGGTTCACAGATTGCCTGTAATATCCCACACTGCAGCATTTTCGATGTAAGAAAAATTGCACTAGACCTTAAAAAGAATCAAAATTAACAACAATGAAAAAAAAAAGCCCACCAAAAAAAAAAAAAAGCCCACAAAAACAACAAAAAAAACCCACAAACCTTCAGCTTTTTTTTCAGGCATGCTTTTAAGAACAAAAGGAAGAGCATCCATGCCAAGTCCCATTCCCTCCCATTGTGAAGCTCCATCTGAGTATCCCTATCCTCCAGCCAGGCAGCTGCACCCATGGGAGCATCTCTCCCACACCACTACATGGTTCACAGAAACTTAGGCTGATACTGAGATGCTGGGGAGAAAACTGTGCAAAAGAAATAGTGTTTGTGACACACACCTCATCAGAGAGGTAACAACACTCATCTCAGGCCCCTACCAAGCCTTCAGGTTGAATCACAACTCACTGGAGAATCCATTCTTGCTTGGTCTGAGCTCTTCCCTGCACATGTGCAGAGAAACATGCTCCATAGACCCCATCCGCCCTTGTAAGGAAGTTAAATTCCCTTAGAAAAGTCTCTCCAGCTGATTTATGCCCCCAAATCTGTCACTGACATTCCTTCCTGGGGACTCTGTTGACTTTGGGGAGAGGTGCCAGAGCAGGGTTAAACAGGGAAGAAACTACTATAACCAACTCTTCATAAAATTATTTACCAAAGTCTTTTTGTAAGGTGCTACTCTCCCAAATAATCTGATGAAGTTGCTATTACCTACAGCAGGGTAGGGAAGGCAGCTTTTACCTGGGTGTTGGGGCTCTAATGTAGAAAGATCATACAACCCCATCTCAGCATCACTTGCATCATCCAGTGTGCTTCCCAAGTGTCAAGGGGATGAGGGACCTGCAGCCTCTACAGCTGACTGGGGAGATGGCTGTAGCCCCAAAGGAGTATCATTTCAAAATTCTCTGCTACATCTCTCATCCCAAGGATCAGTTGAGGCAACAGATGCTTGAAATGTTTTCTGGTCCATCAGAGGATTCAGGAAACCCTGAATTACTTAAAATGTCTCCTCAACCCATGATGGGTGCGAGACAGCTGGTCCCACTCCCAACCCACCATGCAGGGAGAAGAGACCATGTTAGACCCAAAGGAGCCATGACCCACAAATCCTGGCTTAGCCAAAAGCTCTGGGCTGAGCAAACAGGACCCCAAAATGCGTTGTCCCAGCTACCTCACCACACGCCAGAGAAAAGCAAGCACATGCAGGATTCTCCTCTCAGCAGCTGATGGCATGTTTTCCTACCTTGATGCCTCTCCAGCATCACCTGAAAGCTGGAGCTCCTGGAGCAGAGCGTGACAGGCTGGTAGCAGCCCCAGTAGCAGGACCATGCCTCTGAACCCTCCTCTCCGGGCACTGCCACACTTGTTTCTCAACATGGGTTTTGCAGAGTTGTTAACAATCCCACTAATGCAGTATCTAATCTCTCCCTTCCCAGGGATGACAGCAGCTGGGGCTCAATGGCATAATTATGTTTTGATCCCTTGTGCCAGACTTCCTAGGCACTGGGAATTGATACCACCTTACAGGAGGGGGCCTTGCTGTGGGAAACAGTTCCCATGAGCTCACCTGGAGTGAAGGGCAGGGGCTTGGAGAAGGACTTTAGTTTTAGCTCTGCAGGAAAGCAGAGGACTGGGCTAATGGGGTTAACCTGGGAGACCCTGAGGCACACAGATGTGTTGGTGGGGACAGAGGGATGGTGTCCTCAAAGTGGGGCATATGGTCCTCAGGTCACCCCTCTAACACTGCTCTCCACCCCCATGAGCTGCAAGGGGAACTGAGGGCAGGAGCCTGGTGTGTGAGCTGTGGCAAATGTCCTGCCAAAGTGTCTGCAGTAAACAAATCAATAATTAAGGGAGGATGTACATTAGCCTTTGAACACACTCCAGGTAAAACTTATTTTAGCCTTCCAGGGCAAATCTGTGGGGTGAAGAAATGGGGAGAGCAGGGGTGGGGGCTGTAATGAGGCTGCAGGAGGGTGGATTAGGGAGGAAGATGGAGAATCAGGAAGAGGAGGGTGAGATTTATCAGGTAGGCAAGTGGCAGGATTAAGGACGTGTGGGAAGTGGCCAGCTGGGGTAGCCATTGGGGGCCAAGGAGAAGGCGGCTGCAGGGATTTGCAGAGGCTGGAGGGGATGGGCAAGAGCATGACTGTGGATGGGGATGTGCCGTGAGAGACCACCATGGAAGAGCCGTGCAGAGAGAGCACATCACCAACACCCCAGTCCCATACTCCTTCTCATGCTTGGTGGGTGAAATCCCAGTGCTCAGAGCCTGCCCGCGCTCCTAATGGATTGGCTACTGGCAACTGGCTAGAGGCTGGGTGCTGGATTAAAGAACTGCTTATCTAAACCCCAGCCCTTACACAGGGACTCAGGATCACCAAGGCAAGATTGTGCATCATGCCTCTATTCAACTGTGGCTGTTTATGATGCACAGATCTGCTCCCTCAAGTGAACAAAGGGCCTAGACATCTGTACGTAGAACAGCAGGGAGGTTTTCTTCTCCTTGAACAGGGAGCAGTTTTGCTTCCTTACTCCTGCCTGGCTCTTTCTCCAGCCACATCTCTTGCTAAAGATCACTGCCTTCCCAATCTCACACTCACTTGTCCAAAGCTCAACATGCCAAATAACTGAAATGATCTCTCGTGTAATTTTGGTTGGTGAAGGGCACCAAGTAGCTCAAGCTCAAAGGTTGCCATGATCATCCAGAACACCCTGCAGGGTAGGAAAGCAAAGGGGGGCACAAGCGAGCCCTGAAGATGTCTGGGCAGTTGTGCCATATTGTTCTCTACACTGGCACCTGTATCATCCCTGCTCTGACACTTCTAATACCAACGGGGACAAGCCAAAGCCCAAGATCTCGCAATGCAGAGAAATCTTTATTCTACTGAAAGGGATAAATGTCCACACCTTTTATCCCATTGCTGAGCAACATTCAGCACTGAGAAATTCCCTCATCACCCCATCCCTCTGAAAAGAGGCCCTCCCTATCCTCACAGAGAGAGATCTGTCTGACATGATTTATGCCTACTGCATATCCGAGCTGACTAGCCACAAGCTTCTGCATTTGGGCTAGTGGTGAAAACCACGCAGGAGCATCAGCTAATGTGAAACACAGCCCACTTTCTCGGTGGGTTGGGGTCCCTAGAGTCCATCTTCCCATTCCCCCCTCACCTGGTTCAGCACCCACTTGCCTGCCAGGCAAGGCTGTGGTTTGTGATAGTCAAATGCATCAACAGTGGATAGAGCAGCAGCACTAACCAGAGTCCTGAGAGCCCTGCTCCTCCCGGGGAGCTGGAGAGGCTTTGGAAAAGCCCTGCAGAGGGATGGAGACAGACCTTTGCCAGACAGAGCTGAGTTGGTCCCAAATCTCAAACACTGGACAGTTTTCCCCCAGCAAAGAGTTTCCACAATGAAGTACTATCAGTGAAACATTTGTGATGCAGTTCAGCTGAGTAAAATAAATAAAAGTGACTAATGACTGATTAAATATTAAAGGATTGCTTTATTTTTGCAAGTACACGGAACAGTGCACACTGCTGATATCTGGAGATGGCCCCTACGGCCGAAATGACCAAGGTGAGCTAAAATCTCATCAGGTTCTTCCTGGTGCTGTAATGAGTAGCATCTGGATAGAGACCTCTGCTTCCCACCACAACAGAGGTCGGTCCAGCAGCCATCTCTGTCAGCTGCTCGTGTGCAGATTAGCCAAATGGAACTTCTACAACAAAGAGATAAGCTGAGCCTCTAGAGCAGGCTGTGCCAGTGTGACCTCTCTGTGTTCAGACATGGCTGTGCTATGCAGGCAGATTCAGTAGTAGTTGTTTCATCAAGCTACAGGGCTCCCCTCACTCCCTCACCTCCCTGAGTGATATGCCAGAGCATCTAATGAAGTTAAGATAAATCTTTCCACTTACTGCTCCTTCTCTCACCAGTCCTGCCACAAGCCCACACCATTTCATTGCATCCAGCAGCCCATCCCTGTTCATTCCTCTTCCAACATTTCTCCCCATGTCCTCCTGGAGATCCCCCAGGTGATCCTGGTGCTATTTGCCTCCCCAGCTGCAACACAAAATGTTCCTGGGGCTTTGGTGGGTGAGATCTGCCAGAGAGGAAGAAGCAGGCTGTTCTGGGGGTCTGGCAGCTCTGGGTGCGCTTGATCCAGATCCACCACTCCAAACCCACAGGGAGAGCAGGTGAAACACACCACCATGTACCAAACCAGAGCAGCAGAAACACAACAGATTGTACAGTCCAATGTCTGAGCTCCATGGCTCAGACACAGGAGCTCCATGCTGAGCACCCAGCACAACTCCATGCAGGGAAAACACATGAAGACTGTGTGGTCACTTCACAGGCAGTTTCCATTGGGAAGAAAAGATATATTTTGTTATGGAACATTTGCCTCTGTAACATCTGGCTCTTTGCTCCATCCTCAAAATCCAACCAGAGAGGTCCAGCCTGATCCTAAACACAACTTCCTTCAGAGTTACTGCAACTGAGTGAGAACAATAGTCTGGTGCTAATTTTATTTTTTTGCTAAGGAGGAGTCCAAGAGGTGCTGCAGCATCCCATTTGCATCAGCCCATCTCTGGAGGACCCCAAGTAAACTACTATCCTGCACCCATCCCTTCCCCTGCCATCTCCTGCTGGCCACAGCCACTGTGCAAGCAGGGAGAGGGTTGTTGCTCTGTTAAAATCCTGGTTATTAGGAATTCAAAGGGAAAGGAATGAATGAGTGCCAAATGGCGAAGGATAAAATCAATATGGGGAGAGCTGTTATTTAAGCTTCTGAGCTCCGGGGTATTACAAACGTTGGAGAGCAATGAAATAAAAATGATACATAAAGTGACAACATCATCATGTCTGTATAACTGACGCCCTTAGCAGCTGTTTGGTCTGAACAACAGAAGTAAATCCAAATCTGTGCCTGCTGCCCAGGGCTGTCTGGCATTCCTAAGGGGACACTTTGCGATCAGAGAGAGAGGAAATTACAGGGTATTTTTGCCAACCAGATCATTTTTAACCTACTTTGGTCACTGTGGCCTGGAAGGCCAGAGGATCACATAGTTAGCAACACCTTCCATGGACTGCACACTGAAACTTCTAAAGGAGGTTAGGTCTTTGCTACAGGTGAAGAAGACCCCATGGGATGTCCCAGGAGCTTCAGAAGTACAGGGTGGCAATGGGGCTCCCTGGGGTTAGGAGCCAGCCTGCTGCCTTCGCTTGGCCAGCTGTGAGTCAAACTGCCCTGCACAGGCAATGCTGGGGAGAAATCCTGCAAACCAGGAATGAAAACACTAGGCTGGCATGTAAAGTGTCTCTCCCAGGCTTCCTGACACCCTCTTATCACCCTTTAAAACTTCTCCACACCAACACAAAGCAACATTTTTATTTCTCTCTCTTGGTGGAAAATGGAGATAAGTTTTTTTTTCAGCTTTCTCTGCCTTTCCCTCCCAACTCTGTCTTCAAGCTGTTCCTCACTGCCTCCACCCCAGAACATCCTCCTTCCTGGGCCTGTGTGTGTACCAGCATTGCCACTGGCAGTGGTTGATGTCACCACTGTTGCGGTGCCCCGAGTCCCAGCTGGGCTGCTAGATGACACAGATGGGAAGGGAGCAATGAAACAGTGCTGGGGACTTCGTGAAGCACAGAGACACCTTGGAGGATGCAGAGCTGAAAGAGTGTATCGTGGGAGGATGCTGCAGTGCCGGGATTCGCACTGCCACCTTAGGGAAAGCCAAAGAAATGCTTAACCTGAGAGCGGGAAGCGATGGCACTCTCGCCTTGGCTTGAAGACCAGCTCCTGCGAGGCCAGGAGAGGATTTAACCTCCCGGCAGCGTGGGCATGTGGCGGGGGGAGCAGTGTGTTAACCCTGCTTAGGGCTGTACTTCTGTAGCTGCTGCTGCTGCATTAACCCAGCTCTGGGAAAGCACCAGCCCCGCTCCAGCGTGGGCAAGCAGAGGCTTTTAGCACAGCCCAGCCATTACTGCACCACACATTATGGGTTTGCTGGATGGAGAGGAGCAGCCTCCGGCTCCCAGAGCACCATTTATCCTCCCAGAGGTGCTCGGGGATGCACTAACGGGATGTGCTGGTGTAGAGTGAGATGGTACCAGAGCCAAAGAAGGCACCAGAGCTGTGACTGCCAGCACTGAGGCAGTGGAGACAATCCCAGTAGCAGGTTGGGGCTGGGGTAGCCAAGCTGGATGGGGACAGGGAGGGGACAAAAGCTCTTTTGTCCTTACTTGTCTTGGCATGCAACTCCCAGGCCTGCAGAGACCTGATATGGCCTCCAGTCCTTCTCTGCCCAAATTGCCTGGGGGCAAAGTTCCATGGGCTTGTTCCCTAGGTTTCCCCCACCTTCTCCCACCCCTGCAGCCCCTCCTGCAGTCCCCCCATGAGCTCACAGCTGCTCTGACCCACTCCATAGGGCTATGGATGGTTTTCTCCTACCCTTCTGCCTACAACCAACTCCCAAACAGCAGAAGAAATGGGGAAGAAACGAGATTTTTTGGACTGTGAGTTTTGTGAAGGAGAACTGAGATCAGCGCTGCTTTGAGAGAGAAGAAGGGACAGCAGGGACAAAGTGTGGGGGGGGCAGGGATGGAGGGTGGGGAATACTGACAACATTACATGAAATGGGATGGGATGGGATGGG
>VWZF01002631.1:0-19974 GCA_013396755.1 Sclerurus mexicanus
TGCCGTTTTTCTAAATTTAATAAGAAGAGATTTTTCTAACATCACCATCCCTCTATAAATTCAGATCTTCTACTGGCCTAGATCTTGGGATCTTAGAGCAGAAGTAGTTGTTGATTGTGCTCTAAAACAAATGAGGGATACCTTCTGCAGAATTAGTCAGAACACAGATAAGAGGACATTGCTCCAGAAATGTACATTATGAGATACGTTTTCCACACTATGTATTTCCAGTCCATCTGAAAATGGGATCAATTCAGAATCACCATTTTTATTAACACAGGATGGGCTAGTAGCATAGGACTCTCTTTTAGCCCTCAAGAGGATTTTGAGCCTATACATGGATAAATGTGAAATTCCTCAATCAGGAAAAAGAAAAGCATAAATGAAAATACAGTGCCAGAATAACAAGAAGATGGTAGGTCTTCCATTTCTTTTCACTTTTTTTTTTTTTTTTTTTTTACCCAGAGTTAATTTTTTTCTTTNTTTTTTTACACCAAGAGGATTTTTTTCCTTATTGCCAGACTCAGTTTACCTGTAGCCTTTCACTCAGGCTGCAAGCTACCTCTCATGAACTCAGCCTGCTCCTGCAATTGGTCCATGGTGCACTGCATATCCTTATGGACATATAAAATGACTGTATTTTGAATTATGCAATTGTGTATTTTCTTCATATTTAGAGCCTTGATAATAAAAACAAACACCCACTGCTTTTCCTCATTATATATTCATTAACTGGATTCTCCAGCTACTGGCAATTAGCATCTTGCCTTGGCATGATAAAAATGAATCCATTACATGTATGAAAAGTAAAAATCACATTCAATTTTTCTGTTTAAAAAATCATACAGCTTTTTTAAATTTGGAAGAGCTCTTAATTCCAATTTTAAACACCCTTACATATGAGAGAATAAAGGGATGCTGTTGGAAGAATCACTCATTGTGTCTGTATGCAGAGGTCCCTAAATTACAGGTTGGGAGGACTTTGCTGTCAGTCACACTGATATGCCCTTGTGATACCTTAAATCAATAGCAGATAATACTTCTAGGAGGAAATCATGTGCTGTTAAATTCCTGAAATGTTACTACTTTAATCACCATGAAGAATTAGGAGCTAAAGTGTCAAGTAACCTGGATGCTAGGACAAAAAAGCATTAATGGATTAAAGGACAGACTGCATGGCTCCTCCCAGACTAGTGAGACAGGAGAGCAAGTCATTACAATGAGACTTCTGACCACTGAGGTAAAAAAAGACCTATTACAGTGCAAATTTAAAACAAGTTTATAATCTACGGACCATCTAAAGGAATAGCTCTTTAAATAACTTCTTCATCCCCAATGACTGTTCATTTCAGAATACACATTTTTTGTAAACTTTTTAAGACAGAAAGCTGCTTCAAGGCAAATGAAATTATGATAACTCACCTTCAAAACCAGAACATTTTCTTCTTAAACTTTCTGAATAAAATTGCCCCTAAGCTGGAAACCCCCTGCATGAGGAATGGTCGCTGGGGCATGTCAATTGTGGGCAGCCTTGCCCAAGGCTCCCACTACCTCCAGCTTTGGTGTGATCCACGTTCTCAGATGCAATCTTGGCTCAGCATACCACAGTTTGGAATGTGGACCAGAGCTCTTTCAAAAAAAAAGTTTTCTTGACAAGTTTAGCAACTTTAGATGCAAACAGGATCCTGAGACATGATAGTTGTTGAGCCTTCCTCTGGCAAAGGGCCCATTTTCAGTGCTAATTTAGGAAATTTTTCCTCTATAGATCCAGATAGGAACAGAAGGCAATATGTAGGTAAAAGAAATGTTTTTTCTACAACCCAAAATACTTGGTCAAGTGCTCTGACTAAAACGAAATGAAAGCACTAATGCTATCAAGGTGTAAATTTCTTTTTAACCGCCTACTTACTGTCACAGACCTCTAAAGATCTCAAGAAAAGGGATGCCTTTACACATCAATATTTAATGTTAAGATAAATGTTAATGTTTAATATAATGCTTAATATAAACCCATCTTTCCAGAGGTGATCTATCTGTGCTTTTGACTGGAATCACATATTTCACTTCTGATTCTTCAGTTTCAAACTAATACTGCTCTCCATTTCGTGATTTCCCCACCCCCCCACGAAAATAGCCTCTTTTGTTAACCAAATGATAAAGATCATGTCACAATGCATGCATTGCAAAACAAGGAAATTCTCCTCTCTCTCTCTTTGCAGAAATCTAGAGGGAATTTAAGAAAGTCAGCAGTGAAAAAACGTTTCAAAGGGCTTAGGTGTGAAGCAGGAATTTTGCTCCTTACCATCTCGAGACATTCCCAGGGCAAGACATTTCTGCAGTCGGCAGTGTTGGCAACGATTTCTGTTGGTTCTGTCAATTAAACAGTTTCTCTGTCTTGGGCAGGAGTAGGATGCATTGTTCTGCTGACTCCTCCGAAAAAATCCCTTGGGGCAAGAGAGCAGGAGAGACCAAGTATTACCACGAGCATACATATGTGTGTGTACACACACCACACACAAACACATGCACACACAGAGAACCATGCAAACGACTACAATAAACTCCTTGTTTAGTGTAATGCTACTTATGCTGTGGCTTTGCAGATATGGTGGCTTCCTACAGTGAAATTAAAGAACATTCACTTACAATAAGTATTCTGTAAAGAATGTAATTCTACTTCGTTAAAACTCAAACAATAATGTTACAGAATGCATTTTTTATTGTGCAATAATGATCATGTATCATCTAACACTCCTAATAGAGGAAAAGTTTGTCAGCATTTGTAAAGAGATGACTTAAAAGTACTTTTCTGACTATTTTCTTCCTTTAGTGAAGACTGGTGGTAACTGTCACTGGGTACACATTGCACTAGAAGTTGAAGTTGGCTGTTCAATTTAACCTGGCAAATGTTAATCTGATCTGGAGAGGCCATAGCCTTCAAAAGTGAAAAGCAGTTCAATTCAAGCTTCACAAAAGCACTAGGATATAATGACTGTATCAAATAAAGACAACCCACAAAGGAGAAAGCAACACCTTTAGATACTACCATGAGAAAGAAACAACGTTTTACATTTCAATGGAATATAGCATTATCCATTTTATCTGTGTAAAAATGCGTAGTTATTCTATCTATTAGAAGGTTTTTCTAGCTAGTTGTGGGCTATTTGGTGAGAGATCTGAGGTGTCTGGAGTATATATACCCAAGTCCTTATGAGCTCTGAGATGCTATGAGGTGATGCTAAAAGCAGTGCTGAAAGGTACTGTTATGGTAGAAGTGATATGAAATAGCAGAAGTGACAAGAGGAATTATGAGAAGTAGAAAACCCGGTTTTATTACAAGCAAATAAACTGAACAAGTGTTACTAACCTAAAGCTTATTTTTGTTTTTGATTGTTACTAACCTATAGGCGTCTTGCAAGAAGTTGTAAGGCATCCAGTTCAGTTTGGAATGCATGCCAGGGACCCAGCAACTGTCCAGGAAAAGGGCAATTACATCACAGCCTTATGTCACATGGCCAGCCAGGCCATGTGGTGAGGTATGGAGGCTGCCATGTTGCCTGAAACTCTGCTCCTGCCCTGACAGAGGGCACAGAAGAGCCAATCTGAGGAGAAGAAACACCCCCCGACGTCATAAACTGGGTTGGACTTTTAAGATTGTTTAAAAAGCATGGTTTTTGAATCAGAGGGTATGCTCCTGGGAGCTCTTTGTGACTCGGACACCTAACACGTGTTGCAATTGATTTTTCCTGTTTGTTATGTTCCTTTTGTTTCTCAGACTTTTGCTGTTTTTCTAAATTTAAAAAAAGAGATTTTTCTAACAGAATGAAACCAGGGGGTGAGGATAAAAATAGACAATCTATATTAAAAAAATAAAAAAAGGTCAGGAGAATCTGCAAGTCTAGAGAGAAAAAAAAGGTTTTCTTGACAAGTTTAGCAACTTTAGATGCAAACAGCTGCAGGATGCATGGTGGGAAAGCTGCAAGATAGCCTACCCACAGCAAGAGACTCTGAGGAGTAAAAGAGTATAAACATCATTACTGCAGTTGCATCAGTCATCAGAAGTCATACTAAAGTGGTTGTGCCTTTCTGGCCTGGTTTGCAAACACCACTGACTGGAGCCAGAAAGCAACTTCTGACTTCATTAACGAGGAAAAAGCAGTGTATCTTTGTATGGGGTGATGAATGGTATTAACCAAGCAATGGAATGAGAGCAGAGAGATCAGGGCTTGATTCACTTACTAGAAATAATGCCTGAATTCTCACTCAGGTCCTTGCAAACTAAATGAAGGTGTTGTAGGGTGTCGATAACAAGAGGCAACAGGCATTGTATTCCATCAAGGACACTGGCAGCGCTAGTTCTTGAAGTCAAGCATGAAGAGGCTCACTTGAACAAGCCTGAGCTTCCTTTATCAGTGATTATAGTATATCTACAATCTAAATTAAGTTTAATGATTTGCACTTTTGAGGACATGGATGTCCTTTAGGGGAACTCTCAGAAAAATTCTACTGGGAACTTATCTAATCTTAGCTGACCAAAACTTTGCTGAAATTGTGGAGATGAGTTTAGTTTAAGGCTAAACGGATGCTAACTGCAGATATTTTTACTTTCTTTGCTGAACTTTACAGCCAATTTTGGTTTTGATTTGTGAAGGGTTTTCTGCATTAAAGGTTTAGATTTTAGCAGCATCTATATTGATGTGGATTTAAGAGAACAAATTAAATAAGTGATGTTAAAGAACCCCACAAAACCATTTAGAATTGACTGCGCTAGAATTGATTCTGCAGTGCTTTTTGTTCCCATTAAGGTTGATGTCACCTCAAAAGAATTGGTTTGATTCTTCTTTGCCCCCCTTGGGAAAAAAGGACCATATCATGTATCAAGAGTTACATAATAAAATTAATTTACAGCAGGTAGTTCTTTTTTCTGAGTAGAATTGTATGCTCTTTTTCTCCTAAATAATACCTAAATATTGTCTTATAGAGATAATACTTTAGTTTAATTTTTATGGAATCTTTCTATGGTATTGGCTATATTTACTCAGAATAATTCAATTTTGCGTGAAGAAAGATGCAGTTCATTACTGAGGAGCTAAAGAGTTAAAGACAGATTTGCCAATGTTCCCAACACTGATAACAAGTCTTTCTGCATCTTGAACAAATCACTTCCTTCACCACCCACAGTTAGTCTGAGAAAGGAAATGGCTATGTGAACTGCTTTCTAAATCATGATAAAAGAATGGTAGCAAGTAGTTTAGTGTGAGAATAGGCAGAAGAGAGGATAAAAGTCTTCTCAGCAAAGAAGGAGCCACAGAAACAGATGGGATGGAAACTCATCTTCAGGTTTCACAGTTACAGTAAGGATATTGGCAGAGATCCAATTTTTCTCACTGGGTCCAACAGGTTCTTTAGAATATGCAGGCATGCACACAAAACGGTAGTATTTACAATGCTCCTTAAGCACTTATAATATGGATTTGCAGAAGCGTAGGTAATGTAGGGACATAGGGTTTAAAGATTTCCTGTTCCCTGAAGTTTGTAGCATCACCACTGGCAGTGTAATTCTTGGATGCTGTGGCCTGAAATGCTGTGGCTGTCCAGTGCCTGGCACAACATGTGTGCATGCTTGTGGAGTGATTCTAGCCTCTTTCTTCTACACATGGTCTCCATTCTAAATGATTTCAGATTTCTAACATATTCAGATAAAAGGAGTCAGAAATGACCAGATATTATTATGCAGGCTGAGTGAATAGTTTTTTTAAATGCTGGGCATTTAGATGAGCAGCAGAGTTGCACCTCCTGAAACAGCACGTTCCTTAACAGGGTGCTCTGACACACTGAAATGACTCCTGGTGGAAGTGATGTGAAAACTGACATCTTTTTTTCAAACAAGCTCACAAAACAAGATTAGACTAATTGATCTGATACTGCAAAACTGGCACAAAACCAATAGGTTTGGTCATAAGTGAAAGAGAAGAGTGGAAGCTCTTTATCCTGATAAACAGTCTACTCACAGATCTGAGTGGCATCATCTCCTCTTGAGGCACACACAGGGGCCAACATTAACCCTAATTACTTTTACAGGAGACTATACCCCTAACTGCTCTGTACCAAGTACCAAGAGAGGATGTTGTTCTTCTGCTTAAAGCAATTTTCTTCTGTAGCTGTTGTGCTGATTTTGAAGTATCAGATCAATTAGTTTAAGCCTGTTTCATGTGATCATAATAAAAAGATGCTTATTTCTAGTCCAGTGTCACAATAAGACAGTTATACATAGCAAATTGTTCTGCTTAGAATTCTTAATGCTCCTGAAAGAAATCTGAACTTTACCACTATATTGCTTCTCAATGTGTTGGCATTAAAATATTTCTTTTGCAAAAGTGTGCACCCAAATCTTCAGATTTTTCAGATGTTCTAAAATTTTGTAAAGCATTAAGTAAGTACAGACTTGCAATTTCACTCTACAAATAGGTACCCACTTTCAAACATCCCCGTTTGTGTGCTTCCACATAGAAGAAACCAGAGATGCTGCAATATCTCTGCAATTTCACCTTTGCATTCAAAACTGAAATACGAACATGTAGAATTCTGGTTTGCCATGAATAATAATATAATTTCTTAGGTAACAAAATTACAAAGTACTTTTAAAGTAAAAAATAGGAGCCTTTCTTCTCTTGGCTTGGGGTCTGATTTGTGTTACTTGAACCAATGCCTAAGACAATATGTTAGTATGATTAAACAGCATGGAACACACTTATGCATTCCATCCTTTTTTTTTAAACCTTCAATTCCCAGCAATTGCCCTGCACTGAAGCCTTGTATGACAAGACAAAGGATCCTTTTACACTGCTCATAATGTAAGGCATTTTAACTTTTGGAGATTGCAATTTGGCCTGCAGGAAATGCAAAGGGGATAAAACAGGACCAAACTCACAGCTGTAAGTTTTTAAGATTCTGACAAGCAATAATGTGCCAACTTTAATGCTACATGGTTTGTATAGAATCAAGATAAGAAATCCATCTCTCAAGCTGATTTCAGGTAGAACAGATGTGACTTACAGTTGCCAGAGTCGGTATCAGCACTTACACTGCATCATATGCAGTTAATTCATGCTTCAAATAAGAAGGTAGCTCTAAAGACTATCTGATAAAAAGGGAAACGTAAAAAAACTAGGCATGCAATGCATCTCTGTCAGCAGTAGGCTTTACAGCCTTTGGCACCACTTGCCTGAAAAAGCGTGTAAGAGTGTGTTATTGTACAGAGATGCCTGAGGCTAATGCAGATGATGATGACTATTGCCATATTAAAATCTCATACCTTGCAGCCTTCACATGTGATGACTCCATAGTGTATTCCAGAGGATTTGTCACCACAAATTTTGCATGGTATCACTTCAATTTGTGCTGAAAAGACAAAAGAGACAAATATTTTGTGTATGTAATTCTATTTAATTTCTTTTTTTTTTTTCCTCATATGAAGATCTTGAAAACTAGAGCTAGAGAGCAGATTACCAGTTCAACTCCCAACAATATAAATTGTATATGTGTTTCTGAATGTTTTGGTTTGGCAAATTTTAAATGCTTCACATGATGTAGTTTTCTGTCATATCCCACTAAACTCTTCAAAAGTTTAAGATGTCTTACAAGTAGTAAGTTTTTCCTCATATTCCCCTTCTAAAAATTTTTTTACAAGTTAATTTCATAATCATTATTGCTATTGACAATCATTAGACATCCTAAAAAATAATCTAGATTATCCTTTATTACATATTTTGTGAGGTAGAATTACATGGTATATTTTGATGCATTTTTCAAATAAATCTTCACATCCTTCAGATTATGGCTTCAAGATACTAACACCACTGTCAGAGATGGCAGAAAGGTAAACTGCAAAAGGTAAACATTAGCAGGCTCTCTGCTTTGCGAAGTCAAGTAGCTATTTCCTTGGAAAAGCATACTCCAAAAGAACACAGGGAAGAGGAACTTTCATGGATGGCTAAAGAGACTTTAGTTCACCACCACAATCTCAGTTTTTCTCAGATGTTGTTTCAGATCAAGAATATTCTTAGGCAAGACTTAGGTAAGCAAACCACTTTTCAAACTGTTCCCAATCCCATATAGGAGGGAATTCCTTACAGAGAAGCATCTGCATTTTTTTGGAAATGTTGCTAGGTTGATTCTGCTCAAAAATTTCTATGCCTTATCCCCTCTGAGATAAGGAAAATATTTAAACATGTGCCTTCAGGTACTGATGTTTTGAGAGGCTAGTTTGGGTAACTGCTCACAGGTCTCTGCTTGAGAGTCATGGGAAGGAAGAAAGGCTCAGCTCTGAGGTCATGCGCTGCTTTATGTTGTGAAGTTTCATAGCCATGTCAATGTAAAGGCAGAAGTGCAATGAGAATGTGAGGAGATTCTGAGGAAAAGCCAAGGCAGAGAAAAAACACAACAAAAAGATGAAGGTGCTTTTAATGTGACTTACATATACTATTTGTAACTCTGATAGGAAGAGAATCACAATCCTGTGACACTCATTGCATTTCACACAGAACTTTGTACTGTAAGCAATCAATATGTTCATTGCAATTATAAGCTCTACATTCACAGTAAGTATTTGTGGATCAGGTCCCTAAATGCCAAGGCTCTGTGTTTCAACTAATAAGTAAAAAGTGCTTTAGATTTGTTAATCATCAGTTAATTCAAGCTCTTATTCATGAATAACCTTTCTATAAATTAATAAGTAAAAGATGTTTAGGACATTGCTACTATTGCTCATAGAAAAGACAGAATCTTTAGAACACCAAAGGCATTTGATTAAGTTTAGAAAAGTATACTTTGTTGCTGTCTCATAGCCACTTCTTTTTGTTCACAAAGCAGCAGAACAATTACAGGATTCGCAACAGAACTTGAATCATTGATTTTACAGGCCAGATTAAAAAAGAAGCTGTTGTATTCCCAGAAGCTTCTTGAGATACTATAATTAACACTGAGTGTACCATGGGTTTTTTTGGCAGATTTAATCATTGTCAGAGGCTACTAAACCTTTTACACATTCCATCTTTGTTTAGCCACCTATAATTTTATGTTGTTTTCTTATTCCCTTCACCTATTACACCAACAAACAGTTCAGTGACTGGTATTTCCAGCTCTCTTTATAGCTATTATAAAATAAGCAGCTTTCTTCTGAAATTCTTACAAATATAAAATGCATTGACCAAGTACCACTCCCTGAATATTGAGGCAAAATAGGAATGAACACACAATAGTGGAGTTGCTACAATGAAAACTCTCAGCAACACAGAAATAGAACTTATGTTCTCTGAATGTCTTAAACATGAGGAAGGAATAAGAGCAAAACTACATAGCTCCGCTTTGAAAGGATTTTCACATGCCTTCTTAGCCATCAAGTCTAATAAAATGAGTAAGAATAATGGCTCCTGCCTCTCTTCAAACAAGATTCTACATGAGTCTGTTTGTCCAATTTTTCAATAAGCATACTGAGATGTGAGGTAGAAGCCTGTGAAACCACCATCATCATGATGTCTAACAAAACATTTATAATGTTTGGGTACATGCTGCATTGTGATTGCTCCCTACCACCAGCAGTGTTTTCTTTCCTCAGCACCACAGGGTCATCTCCCTGCAGTATTTGTCTCTTATTTTGTACTTAAGTTGAAAGTTCTTTAAGGTTGGGAACCACCTCCTGCTTTATATGGCACTCTACAAAGTATAATGCCACAGAGAAAATCAATTCTATATGACTGGTAATAATAATCCACAGATGACAGGAGTACTACCTGGAACCTTATTCATTCTCTCAGGACAACAGGAAGCAGGGTGGAATTCTATCAAGGAAGCAAATACAAAGTCTTCTCACACATTTGAAATGAACACTTGGATAAAAACAAATATGTAATTAGAAACATCTTCAAACCAAGCATTAGCTATTCTCTCAAATGCTCCCCCAAAAGAAATAAAAAGTACACTAACATGCTCTTTTTTTTACCAGCAAAAAATTTCCTCATGGGTACAGAATTCATTATCCTAAAAGAAGGAAAATAATCAGGTTACAAAAGTTGTTACATTGGTGAAAGTAGGAATGAATCTGTAATGGGACACATTGTTAATTTTCTGAATTCATCTTGAAAGAAAGGTAAAAGTCAACAAAGTGGCTAATGTGCCTGATTTGTGGGGATTATGACTCACATGAATATGTTGTCTAACAGGTAAAAAACAGAGCTCACATTTTATATCATTTCAGTTGAATATCTGAGGAACTTCATTTGGGAGAGACAGGATTATAATCTCCCAGACCTGTAGCTTTTGTTTAAGGGGCAAAAAAAGACTTGAACTTTCAATATTTAGTTCTTGATCAAAAGAGGATACTAAAGCATGCTGGACATGAACTTTGAAGAGGAAGTCCTTTTGTTTTGTTTTGTTTTGTTTGTTTTTCCAGAAGGGACTGCATTTGGAAACATCAAGGCTAGTCAGAGAACTGATGGAAAAATATCCTGTTGCTTCACCTTCCAAGAATTCCCCTCATCCTTAAGTTGGAGTTCTCAAAAGGAAAAAAAGAAAAAAAAAAGCTACATTGGCTACATTTCATGTTTCTACACTTAAGTGATTTCAAGTTGAGTATATTCAGCATTTTTATCTACTTGTCAACTCTGCCTTTTTTATCCTGACTGCTGTAAGACATGCTTTCTCCCTCACACATTACTGTCACTAGAAGTTTCCACTTCAAATGAAGACTGCCAACTAGATCCTGGTGTCCCCTTTGCTGCTGGATTAGATGTTCTGCAGTTTTACAGTGGAACTTCAGGTTCTTTGTATTTAATAACCTGAAAATATACAGCTGAGTTAGGTTTACAGCAGCACACTTGACAATCTTTGTATCCTTCCTCTCCTCGCACCCCACCTGCATGGTTTTGTTTGAATGTCCACAATTTCCTGTACTTCCAGTAACACTCAAACACAGAATTCTATGCTATGCAAAATCTTCAAGGAAAAGGACTTCTGCACTTTATAGAACTCCTCACAGAACCAGCTGACATTGAGGAATTTGAATATTCATGACACAGTTGTCACTGAACTGAGTCTGAAGCTAGCCTCTGCAACCAGAGGCTTCAAGTGTAATCCTATTTAATTCCTCTTCTACAAATGTTTATTTTCCGAACTGCTTCTCAAGCACTTCTTCTGACAAAGGGATGATAAACGCTGCACCAACACCTCAGATGGGTAGCTATAAGTAACAGCAGCATCATGTAGGATGGGTGTTAGTATATCCTCAATTTCTCCCAAACATTACATCCACAGCTTGAATTTTCATCACTTACTGTAGCAAGCAAATATCACAATTATTACATTTTAGGAAATTTCAGCTTGGGAGATTTTGTTTATTCAATACTGAAAATTAACCACGAAAGGCTGCCCAGGACCAACCAGTGAAGAAGTATATACATCGAGTCACCTGAACATGTACATTTAATTACAGAAAAGCCAAAGGACTTTCAGGAAGACCTACACATTGAATATCAAGCACCACAGAATATGGACCATGAACAAAGGTGTGGAAATGGCATAACAGGGGAGAACAAAGGGTTATTTTGCACATTGAGACAGAAAATTCATGTCACTGTCCCTGCTTTATTCTCCTCCTGACCCTCAACACTCCTTTGTTGTGGAACGCTTCTCATTCCTGGAATCCATCCAAATGTTTTTCTCCATTACAATTACAAATTTTTCGTTATACTATACTATTTTCTGACTATCTTATGCAAGATATCTTCAGAAACATTTTAGCATGTTTGGCCATTGCAGCCATATACTTTGATTAACAATTCTTTGCTGAACCACAGGGCATGATGCAACTTAAAAACACAGAGCATTTCAGTAAGATAAATACATTCCATATTTGCAGTACTGATAAATGACTAATTAGTGCAGCTTTTAATGTTAAATTAATGTTTCTAATGTTTCACAGCTTAAAGCTTCCTGCCAAGATAGCTAATTGCAATGTTCAAGGACGAGTTGAGCTGGAAGAATACATAAGCACAGTTTATATCTTTATTTTTGTGAATGACCATGATTCAGTAGCAAAAGAATTCTTAAAAATGGGAGGTTTTTTTTAAATTTTAAGACAAAATCAAGCTGGCTGCACAAGGAAAAGAAGGGATAGGGAAATCTGCTGGTACAGATTTTGGTTCTGAGTTGTACTAGGTAAATTATGGGTAGTTCAGCACACTCAGGTAGGATTATAGCAGTGCTGCAAAATGAGGATATAATGTGCATTGTCTGGGACTCTGTGTGACTGCCATGACAGTTAAAAAACCCCAAAACATTTTCAATCTGGTTTCCTGGATCATTTTCCTTGCAATACCTACCCACACACATTAGACACAATATAACTCCTAAAAGGCAAAATTATGAGACATAGGCAAAACCACAAAAAACATAATTTCAGCCTGAAATTACTCTGAAATCCTTCTGATGTTGCTTTCTTAGAACATTTTCAATTTCTTAATATTTTTTATCATGACTATGGATTTTCACTTTTGCACATTCCTATTTAAAATCTTTGCCCCATCTTTTGAAAAGCAATTAAATCAGCTGGAGATATTTTTGGATTTGCTTCTCTTTCTCTCTGAAAAAATGTTATACTTACCAACTGCCTACTTACCAATTTAATCTTCCATCTTTTTAAACATAGTAGGAAGAATTAATCTTAGTAAAACTCCAACAGCAGTTGTCTCAAGTGTAGACTTGGTACAGCATGCTTAATCTTTCCCTATTTATTTTTCATTGTAATACCCCATATTGTTAAGGAAGAATAAAAATGTTTCAACTCACTAGGTTTTATTTTGGCCTGAATATCACACATTTTGTTGTAAATAAACAAGACTTCCAGGAGCAGAACAGTATTCTTCCTACTAGCCTACTTATTCACAGTTACACCTGTGCTGTTGCAAAAGTGGAATCTTAACAGATTGCATTAACAAGATTAAATGGAGGAAGTAATAAAGACACAGACTGTTCCATTTCATTAAGGAAGGGAAGAAAACTGCTGGAGGAACTAAGTAATGAAACAATATTTTCTTTTGATACTCTGTTAATTTAGAACACATTTCTTATTCCAGTCTAATCATCTAAAAAATAATATTTTCCAGGAAATTCTAAAAATAAATCTCAGCTTTCCTATCAAGTTTTGTTTCAGATACACATAAGGTATGGAGCGTTAGAATGGCAGACATAAGATGCCAAATTATTACAGATAAACCAGCCATCTTGCAAAATGGCACCCCTACCTGCAGCCACAGCTAAAAAGTAAATTTACTTCCAGTATTTTTAGAGGTCATGTGGCAGACTTGTCTGAATTGCCCCTGTCAAACATCCATTACATTAAAGGAATATCAATTGAATCCCAGTTGCCCATAGTTTGTACAGTAAAGGGGAACCCACGGGTAAGCTCCCAGTATCAAACTCTTAACAGAGCTGGTTAGAACCTGGAACTACTTTTTTTCTTTTTCCCCCCTTGGCTGCTATAACAGCCCGAATTGCATCCTGTTCACAGGTTACACTTGCAAAGCCATGTAGTGGCTGTTATGCACCAAATGCAGTACAGTGAAACACAAAGCAGTCTAGGATATACAAAGGTCTTCTATCAAAACCAAAGCAAAACAAAACAGGGCATAAGCAGAGAGCATTTCTACAAGACAGCTATTACATTAAATGCATTGCCTCTCACTAATTCACTTTTCCCTTCTGAGTGTGGATTTTCTGTGCTTTGAAAGAATTCCCCTCACCTCCCCATTACACATTTGCAGGGCTTTTTGCTGGAATAGCTCCACAACATTACTTCATTTCCAGGTAACCTTTATTTGTTGATCCCTTTTCTCGTGTCCTAACCTTTTGCATAAAGAGCTCATTGAAATAAGGGATGATTCAGATTTTAACAGTTCTGTCCTGCTAACTCTTCATATTCATTCACATGAAATTCATGCCAAAGATAAAACAGAAGATTTAACTTTCAAGATTCAATAAACCTGATACATACAGAAGACACACTCTTTTAAAAAAAAAACAAACAAAAAAACCAACCAAAAAAACAACCAAAAGTTCAAAATTGCCACCTCAGCTACTTTGCTTTGAATGCTTGCTAGGGTTAGATAGACAGCTGAGGAATTTTCAAATAAAAGAAACCAATGCAAGAGGAAATAATAGGGGAGAGTTCCAAAGTTTACAAAAATAAGCAGAATTATTGAAGATTAGGAAAAGTACAGAAAACAAATACATGAGCTGCGAATAGTCAGGATGAACAAATATTTTTCCAATAATGAGGAAAACATTATTTGAAGAATAGTGAGAAACAGGATAAGTTAATTACTTACAATAAGTTACTTAAATCTGCATAAACATTGCACAGCTATTTTTTGAAATGTCTCTTCCTAGAAGCAGTCACATGGGCTACATGTGTTGCTGTGGATTATAACCAAATTCTTGGGCTGCTGCATTTTGATAAATAAATATTCCTGGCTTTTTAAAAAAATAGGAATTGCCCTCTTCCTATTATTTCATTAATGGAAGCCTTTGTTGCTATGGGATATAATTTTTCTTAACTGGGTAAATAACTGGCATGTAATTTTCCTTCTGTTGCAATGGTATGTCATTCTGCTGAAGTACTGATGCTTAACAAGATCATTAAGTCTCACTGTTCCATAAAACATTACGGTTCCCCATTAGACACACCACTTTCAGATAAAAAACACAGATCAAAGAAATGGCCAAAAGAAATGAACAACAGTTATTTTTTTTCTGTCTTCCACCTCTCTTAATTTGTGTAACTGAAAATTAGTTCTGCCTGAGTCAGAGACAAATCAATAGATTGTTACCAAATATTAGAGACCCCTCTGATGCAGGATATAATATCAAACTGGTACTGAGCAATGATTCCAGATACACTGGCCTTCAAATCAAGAACAATCATTTGACTAGCAGCCTAATAAATAATGTCCTGTTGGGTGTGCTGTGTCTCTACAGGCATCAGGGCAGGCAGACCTTGGATGCAGAAGTCTTAGGCAATGTTTACATTTTGTAATGAGACATCAATTTCAGAAGAAAATGGCAATATTTTAACTCTTAAAGAAATATAATGACACAACAGTTTTCAGTTCTAAGTTTGTATTTTTAGAAATGAACCCTACTGTCTCTTAGCTGAAAAAAACCTATATAGAGGAAAAATTACAGGAGGTGAACAAATATAAAATGAAAACTCCACTCATCTACAGCACAGATTAAAGCAAGGTCTGACATCCCTGCATTGCTAGCTTCCTTTTGACCATGGTGCTGTCTTTTGAGTTGGCTTAATAGCCTAAACCAACAGACAATCCAAATAAAAGGGATCGTCATACACTCTTTCTTTTTAGCTGTTGCTTGTGTTCACTCCTGCATGATGATGCTGAACAGAAAAATAGATTTTTTTTAATATAATATGTATGTTTAAGATAAAAAAGGGAGGAGTTTGACACCAACGTGCACTATAGAATCCTATACAAGTTGGTTCTCTCATCAGCCTAATTTTCTGAGCAGTTAATAGCATCTAATAACACAAGCAATCACAAGATTAACTATGGAAATGAGGAATGTAAACAATTTATCTTAGTAATTTAGAAAGAAAATTAACTATAAAAGCTGTTATACAGAAACTGATTAAAAAACCCAAAAAACACCAAAAACCAACCCAAAAACTAAGAATGTCCTCCTGAATGACAAAGGTATTCAAATTCAAAAACTGACTGCATACTACTTCTTTTTGGAGAAACTCCACATACTTGAGTGCTTGGTCTGCTGAAGCCACCCTGTTCACTTTGATAGCTCAGGAGGTCCTTCAGTTTGTTGCAGATAAAATCTTTTTTGGGTGATAGCTCTGGTAAAAATTATTTGGCTAAACCAAAGACAACTTGGCCATTACTTCAGAGTTAACAAATTTAGAGATTATGAGGGAGGCACAGTGGGATTCACTTCCATCTAGCCACCTTACTCTGGTTCCAGCCAGGACAAGGTTAATTTTTTCAGTAGCCAGAAGGGGGCACGGCTGGGACCCGGAGGTTATTTTGTACCACCTCATGTCATGGCTAGAGGAGGTGGAAGGAACTTCCTTCTGGGGAGAAGGGCTCCCTTCCGGCCAAGTAAGCATTGTGGAGGGAGCAGTCAGGTAACGCCAGTTCCGAGCTGGAGGGTGATGTTGGGTAATGCTGGTTCTAAGGAATCACACATGAATCATTTGCCTATCTTGTACAGTTTGTTATCAGTATTATTGCTGTTATTGTTAATTTTCTTTTCTCATTGCTGTTTCCAGTAAATTGTTTTCATCTCAACCCACAATCTTTGCTTTTTGTGCCTCCAAATCTCCCCTTCAGACCACAACAGGGAGAGTGGGAGGAGAAGGGGTGGGTTGGGGGACTGAGTGAGTGGCACGTGGTTTAGAGAGTCTCAGCAGGAGCACTAAACTGGCGAGAACCATTCCTGTGATAGCCTAATTTGGCACCCAGTGTGGGGCCTGAACTGTTGAGGTAACAACAGATCTGACCAGAGCAGGTTGGAGATGAGTTTGATCTAAGCATTTCTTGTCCAGAGCCACTGGTCACAATGTTACTTGGTCTTTTCACGTGGATGTGATGCCTAACCTTGTGTTTCCATATATGCACTATGTGCCCATTCCAGTGCTCTTTTTCAGAGCAGGGAGAAGGATCAGGATTGCTTTCTTGCTGTACTGCGGGATATCAGTAGCCCATTTGGGATGTGTATTCAGTGTTGCTCTCTCCTACCTTTGAGAATCCACTAATAATCATAGCCTGTGGGGAGAAGAGGGGAGGATGATTTTCTTCAGCTTTTCACCTTTTTCCCTTCTACAGACCTGTTATAACAGCTTTTGAGAAATCTGAATTCCCTCTGAATATTAAGGAAAGAATGGTCTTGTTGCTAAGTCAGCCAGATCTCCGTGCAGTCCACACTATACTTAAATTCAAGAAAAAGATTTCTAGGGAGGTTATTGAGAGATCCGGCCTGAGGGTGGATAGTCATGAGCGGCACGGAATGTGGGAGAAAATAGGCCAGCTTTTGAAGGATTAATCTGATCCAATGGTTTGGAAGTTCACTCTTGAACTACAGGACCCTGATAAAGTGGCAGAAAAATTGAAAGAAAAATGCTGTGGCAGTTACAGAGAGGCACATCCATGTGCTGGGCCCTGGCTACTATATATCAGACACTCTTCATCACTAGACAGCACCCTCAGGGGAAGGAGGAGGAAAGCAGACCAACAGGCACTGTGGCCACTCAAACTGCAGCTGAACCAGAGGAATAACTTGTGCTGATAGCAGTTGCCTCAAAAAACCAGAAGAAATCCAAGACCAAATCAGTTTGCTCAGTGAGAAATGAAGGGGAAGTAAGGCCCTCATAACAGAAGGTAAGGCCAGAGATCCCTATCCCTGGGTGAGCTGCAAGATAGGCAAAAAGATTTCAGCCTCCAGTTGAGTGAGTTGCTGGTGACCTGGGCTGCTCTGATGGTGGCATATCACAGCCCATAATATGAAACTAGATGGTAGTGAAGCCAAGCAACTGTGATCCCTGTTCTGGGATGTATGTATTGACAACGGGACTGGGAAGAGGATAGAAACTCTCTGCCATTGAAGGCAACTCCTGTCAAGTGTGAGGGAAAAGGTATTCTCTGAAGGATGATCTAGTAGTGCACCCAGCCAAGTGAAATGGAGAAAGTTATCCAGTACCTGAGAGAATTAGCTGTGCTGGAGGTAGTCTATAGGGATTCAAATAACAAGCAGTCAGTCCTCTGTGGATCCAGGTGGTGTCCAGTGTGGAAGCCATGTGGAGGAAGATTGTACAGACTGCGCCATTGTCATATGCCAACTCATTGGTATTGATGTCAATGAAGGAAGGAGAACAAACAGTGCTTCAGGTGACTACTTGACTCTGGCACTATGAAGATCATATTCTTTCCACTCTACTGACCTGTGCCTCAGCTGTGGAAAGACTGTTCAAGACTGTGGACAGATTCAAAAGAATTGAGCAAGTTAGAAAAGAAATATCCCATGCACCACCAGTAGAGACCACAGTCTCTGCTACTGGGAGCAAGCACCTCTTTGCTCAAGAGAGAGGATACACATCACAAGGTAACCTGTGTTTCTTCCTGTGTGTACATGGGGAGGACATGAGGAAAGACTTTTTAAAAACCTAGATGATAACTTTGTAGAAGTCCTAAGGGAACCAACTTGGAAAGATGCCCTCTTTGATCTGCTGTTTGTCAACAGAGAGGATCTCATCAACCAAGTGGAGATTTATGGCCATCTTGGCCACAGTGCCCACAAAGCAATTGAATTTAAAGTACCTACTTACAGGAGAAAAAGTGCCAGCAAAACTTCAACTCTGGATGTGAGGAGAGCAGACTTCAGGCTGCTCAGGGAACTAGTAAGTAAAGTGCCATGGGAAACTGCTTTTGCGGGTGCTGGGATCATCAGTGCTGGTCACTTTTTAAACATCATCTCCTAAGGGCACAGGAGCAGGCAGTTTCCAAATGTCAGAAGTCAAGCAAGTGAAGCAAAAGGCCAACAAGGCCAAGTAACGGGGGAAGAATACAGAGATGCTGCTTGCCACTGTAGGGAGAAAATTCATGTGACTAAAGCTAAATTGGAGTTGAAGCTGGTCAGAAATGTGGGGGACACTAAAATTTTTTTCAAATATAGTCACAAAAAGCAGTGTAGAAGTAACATTGGCCTGTTGCAGGATGAGAATGGTCACCTTATAAACAGGCAAAGAGGTGTTTCATGCTTTCATTGCTTCTGCTTCAACGCAGCTCACAGACTAAGAGGTCTTGGTGCCCTGAGATGGAGCACCATAACTGTGAGAATGATCAGCTCCCAGTTGACCCAGAACTTGTACAAAATCTGCTGCTCCAGCTGGATCCCTAAAAATCTATGGGGCCCAATGGGATTAATTTGAGAATCCTTTCCAAGCTGACTGATGTCATTGCACAACCTCTCTCAATGATTTTTGAGTGGTCTTGGGAATTGGGAGAGGTCACAGCTGACTGGAAGTTGGTGAAAGTTGTCACAGTTTTCAAGAAGGGCAAGAAGGAGGAGCATGGAAACTACAGGCCTGTCAGTCTCACTTCAGCATCCAATAAAGTCAAGGAAAAGGTTATTTTGGGAAGTACTGAAAAACACCTGGAGAACAATGCACTTACAGCCAGAATGGCTTCCTGAGGGGGAGTCCTGTTTGCCCAACCTGATTTCCTTCTAACTCACCTAGTTGATCAAAGGAAGCCCGTAGATGTAATCTTTTTGTATTTCAACAAAGCTTTTTATACTGTCTCTCACAGGATTCTTCTTGACAAAATGTTCAGCATACAGCTGGTTAACTGTTATGTGATGAGTGAATAGCTGGTTCACAGGTTCGGCACAAAGAATTATAGTGAATAGGGTGACATCAAGTTGGTGACTGGACACTACTGGGGTTTCACAAGGCTCTATTCTCATCCCAGTTCTCTTCAGCATCTTCATTAACAGTCTGGACGCAAGACTTGAAGGAATACTAAGTATCTGATGACATTAAATTGGGAGGTGCTGTCAACTGCCATAGAAGCCTTGCAGAGAGATCCAGACAGTTTAGCAACCACTAACCCTGTGAAGTTTAACAAGGGGAAGTGCCAGATTTTGCACCTAGGACAGGGTAATCGTGGTTGTTTGGATAGACTAGGGAATGAGAAGCTGGAGAGCAGAACTGCAGAAAGGGATGTGGAAGTCTCAGTCAATGGCAAGTTGAATGTGAATCAGCAGTGCCTGGGCAGCCAGGAAGGCCAGTTGTGTCCTGGGAGGCATCAGGCAAATAATCACCAGCCAGCTGAGGGAGGAGATTGTCCCACTCTGCTCTGCACTGGTGTGGCCTCACCTGGAATATTGTGTGCTGTTTTG
>VWZF01002632.1:0-144599 GCA_013396755.1 Sclerurus mexicanus
TTGGTTTGAATATCCTTCTCTTAGATAGATTGCCTTACAGGGATAAGCCTTACAGAGCTCCATCCGCCCAGGTTTGAAGTTAGAGTTGTCCTTCTCCTAGGATGGTTGCTGAGGAGCTAGCGAGCCCATCCTGCCCGTGGACACACTTTGTCTGACCCTTCAGTTGAGACCTGACTAGCATGGGAGACCCTACCGGAGGCATGTACCACTGCCAGCATAGCTCGCAACCTCATAAGGGCACGCAAGCTTCTCCCCCAGGACAAGGGGGTGTCCATGGAGAAGGATGTTAGCATATAAAGAACACAAATCTCCCTCCTCAGGAAAACTGCAATAATTATCTTAAGAACATATCAAACCTTGAAACTCAGCAATATAAAGTCTCTGATATTTCAGCTAGGGAAATAGAAAATCTATTTTTTTATTATTATTTTTAGAAAATGATTAAGACTTCTGTTCCTACAGTCAAAAGTTTACCTCATTCCTTGCATTTCATATTGGTGGATAAAAGTGACAGAAAATTTGAGGCTGTGTCAATGTGGCAAAAGTATCTAGTCTTTTTCTTCAAGGACAAAATGTGAAAATATCAAGTAATTAACTGACTATTGATGCAAAATGAAAATGCAGCAGAGTTAAATCTGAAAAAAGTAAGCACTGCATTGCCATCCTAGTGAGTCTTCCCAGATTACATCTGCTTATTATCAGCACAAGATGTGTCCCAAAACCTCCAGCTTTCCCTTAAGATGGCAGACATGCCAGTGCACAGCCTGATCACAGTAATGAATGGGGATAACATTTTTTTTTCCTGAGTAAGGACGGCAGTGATGGGGCACACAGAAAATTCCAACTCCACTAAAACATTAGTGACAACTCTGGTTAAAAATGCCATAGTTCTTATTACAAAGGAAGGAAGTTTTCAGTAGAAAAAAAAAGAACTGATAGAGTCTAGCACTTTATTATACTTATAGAAATATAACAGGCATAGGAACAGAGGAGTTTCTGCTTTCTTTAAAAGTTTTCCTTTGGAAATAAATAAAAATCATTTGAAAGCTCAGAAGATAACGTCCGAGTGGGAACACAAATACAGTCTCTAGGAATTCAATAGCAATTCTTTCTAGACTTGACAGAGATTAAGGTATACAAGGTGCAATAGACAATGGGACCTTATAAGACCTCTACGGTCAAGCACATAAGAGAGAAGCTTCTCCTAAATTGATTAAGGTACACTATATAACGTTATAGGAAGACTACTGATAATTTTAAAAGTAATTCTGTTTTTAAAACAACAGTCACAGCTAGATCTCTATAAAAATAATTCTCTATGGTTGCCTTTGAATTAGGGTAGCAGCACTTGGTCCATAATGCACAGAAGCCATTAAAAACACTATACAGATCATATTTACTATTGTACGTATGTGTCACCAACAGGAGGATGTTCACTGCTCCTTACAACAGACACACAATTTTTATTGATAGCATCTCCATATCAGCTGAGATTTCTCTGTAGCACTGACAATCATTCACTTACATGTCCACAGAAGATCCAAACTGTGAATCAACACATTTGTATTTAATTTTTATAAAATCTCTATACACTTTGTTTGATGCAAAAATAACTAAATTTACACTCATTTAAAGTACAGACAGAATGGTATGTCCAACTGATGTATATGTATATTTCTGAATATGAATGCTTGTGAAAAGGTAGCATTATTACTTTTTGCACTATTTTTACTCTGCCATCATACAAAGAACTTATTGGTTCAGCATATTGCTTTCGTTATTTAATCTGTGTACTTGAGTCTTCTTAATTCAGACATTTTTAAAATTATTTCAAGGTTGCTAAGATATTCCTATCTAGAAGCCATTTCTTTTCCGAGATGTATTTTTTCCTATAAAAACCCTAAAAAGCTAATTCCCCAGCAATGCATAGCCTTACAAATTTTAATCCAAGGCATCTACTGCAGTAGATATACAGTACAATTTGTCCTTTGGCATGTTTTAAACATAAAAATTCTAGGTTTACTTCCTTTCAGCATTTTCAGCATTCCACAAATTATAGCTCTGAAACCTGGGGAAAAAAAAAAAAAGAAAAGGAAACAAGAAAGAAAAGCTTCCTTAGAAGTGACTCATGAACAAAAAATGTATAGATTTTTCAATTCAAAGCCAACATAAAAAAATTCCCCACGGTAATGCGATTGCAAATGCTAATTGCATTCCAGTAAATTGCTTTACATTCATCAAACAACAATCAATGGGAGACACTGCTATCTTCTTTTATTCTAGTAATGCTGTTCTCAGCTGTACAGATAAGGTAGTGTCAGACAGTTATAATCTTCCCCTTGCTATTTTCGGGGTCTTATAACTTCAGAATAAAAATTTATGCTGAAATTTAGCAACTCAGCCCAAGAGTCTTTCTTTTTAATTGAAAAATGTGCCAGCATATATCTTGGAGAGATAAAGGAAGACTGAGACAAATATTCCAATTCAAATACCTAAACTAAACTAATTCAAATCTATCATTAGAAAAGCATAAGTTATTCCAGTCTCTAAATTTCAGAGGTACTGCTCATCCAAAGCTCCTGTGAAAACACTAGCCTTCTATTTTAAATGTGCTTTTCTTTGTTTTACTTGAAGAGCAAGATTAAAAAGTAAGCAAGTGCGATTTGGAGGTTTTATTTAGAGCTGCAGACCATGTCAGGTCATTAAGGTCTGTTACAATTTAGCAGCCCTATGTCCACATTTAGGGCACTAATGTCTACATTTTTTTAAGAATTCTGTATATATATACATATATGTGTACATGCACACAGAAATGTACACACATAAATAAAATTTAAAACTTCATTTTTATTTCTGAACATCATGTCAGTTTCAAGGATCCCTGTTACCAATATTTCATTCTCCAAATTTCAAAACAACTTGCGCTACATTGTATCTTAAGATGGAACAAGGGACATTTGGAAAAAATTTCTGCCACAGCACATGGAAGACAGAGAAAGAGGATCATCCAGACTACACATTGTGGAAAAAGAAAACCCTAGAAACAACACCATCACTGTGATAACTTCCAAAGGACCAGAGACTTTATAATTCAACATTACCTGCGCTTTTTAATGTATGTTTCTCCCCTATTTTACATTGTACTCCCTATAACCCCCAGCACACACGTGACTTTCCAAGGAAACGAGACAGTTCCCCTCTCCTCGGATATCCAGCCCCGCCCCCCTCCCATCCTTATTGAATGTCTCACCTGTCACTCCCCATTCCTGGGTTTCCACTGGGTTTTGGTCCTCCTGCTTCCTTATTGGTCCCTGTGCCCCCAAACTACACCACTCACCCTGAACATCCTAATCACATCCTACCTCCTAAAGCCCACCCCCGAAGGGCTTAAAAACCCTCTGCACCTGCCATTAAAGGCTTTTCTACTACCACTGAATCCCTGAGTGCTGCATCACTTTACTCCTGTCCACCTGGGGATTTCGCAATCCCCTCCAGACCCTGAGAGGCTTGTGGAAGTGGAGGAGCCGTTCTCCTCACAGCTGCTTAGGACATGATTCACCAGAATCGTTACACTTTCAAACAAGAAAAATATTAACAGTGGGATAGCACAATCCATATAAAACTTGGCTATGTGAATAAGCTTAAAACAATAGATGCTCATCACTTTTTTTTTTTTAAAGAGGAAAAAAAGAGCTAGCTAAAAGGAATGAAAAATGAGTACACAAATACTCCCAGCTGTTTCCTTACACTTTTACTAAAATAAGTCTTCATAGCTACTGAGATATTCAGGTAAGTCAATAGTCCAAGGAAATGTCTTTTTACTACTTGAAGTAAAAGTTCTACACAGAGAGAACTGTAAATACAGGGCATGTGAGGCGTCACTAGGACTGTAGACGGAGTATCTACAAACACTGACAAAAAATATTATGAATGCCTCAGAGGGGTAAACATACAGGAAATATTTAATTTGCATGTTTTTTGTTGTTTGTTTTGTTGTTATTTCTTTTGGGGTTTTTTTGTGGATTTTTTTGTTGTTTTTTGGTGGGTTTTTGTTTTGTTGTGGGTTTTTTTGGTTGGTTTTTTTTTGTTTTCGTTTTTTGTTGTTTTTTGTTGGTTTTTTTGCTATATCTTGTATCTTTTTGCTTCCTGCTAAAGTGACAACTCTACCTTGCAAAACGCTGCTTTGGAGATGCAAGAGCACTGGGCCATCTCTTCTGCTTTAGTGTATCCCAAAGTTGAGCTAAGAGCTCTGTATCACCATATCTTATTTTCATCTGCCTTTTTGTCCCCACTCTCCTCCTTATACCTCAACAAATTTTATCATTTACTAAGACTTTTTTTCATTTATTATTTTTTAATAAAGTGCTCGAACTCCAACTACCCTCAAAATTCACTATGTTTCCTTGGGTAAATTTCTGTTGCTTTTCCTTTGGGGCCTGCACAGCCCACTGGATAGGACAGCTCAGACAAGAGTGGGAAGAAAAATTTCTTCCTTCTGTTGGCAGCCAGTCATTCAGTCAGCTGAGCAATATGGGAGCGCTAGTGCCAGATCAGTGACTCATGAAACTGTTCCACGAGAAAGGGTATTACAGAGCTTCTCTTCCTCAGGGATGAGTCTCAAAACTCAGAGATGCTCTTCCAAATGCTATTTATGCTCAACAGACTAAAACACAGAATCTCAAGGGACAGAACACCAAGGAAGCCTACAGCAGGATTATAGATTGGTACCTCAAATTCAGAGATGCTTCAGAAGACCACGGAGTTGTACTGCAGAGAGCAGCTCTTACAGTTAGGCACTTACTAGTAGCAAAGAAAGGGTAGATGAACAAAAAATGCTGGAGCCAATGATAAACTACAGAGCAAACAAGGGGGAAAATCCATGAGGTGTGAGATTCAATCAGTGGGCCAGAGAAGTTTCACCCATCCCTTAAATAGTTTTAATGGGTAACATCCGCTCTAGAAGAGATTTGTTGGGTTTAACTGGTCACATAAGTAAAATGATAAGTTAAAAGTCCTGATTTAACAAAACCTTTAAAGAGGATGATTAAAATAACACCATTAAAAGTGCAGGTTCTCTCTAATAATTTCTTTTAAAACTTGGATAGTTTTGGATGGTGAAAATTTACTATTTTACTTATTTATGGTCAGTTTGTGGAAACAACTTAGAACTCATAAGAAACTAGGATTAATGAGCAACACTTTTAAGACACGTTCTCTTACAATAAAATTGTAAACAATTTTATTTCTATATATATTGATTTTTCTTCATAATTTATGGTTCAATGTTTTAAAACTGAAGTTCTGTTGTTGGCTGTCAGTTAACTTTCTGCTTTGAATTTCATTACTTTTAAAAAATTTATAATTTGTTTTCTATTAGCTCAATTAAGTACTTCTTTCATTACATTTCTGTACAACTGCTGTTTCCAGCAAAATTAGTTTTAAAACACAATATATGTACATTTTTCATCTTATCAATTTCAAAATATTATATAAAACTATAGGGAGTCCTTTCCTTTACAACATCAAGGAGCATTTCAGCTTTGGTCCTGAACTTCCTGCCAGGGAGCATCACTAAATACTTACAAGACCAATTGTGTGTTGGCATACATAACTTCCAGATCTAGATGAACTAGCTAAAATAGTATAGTAACTTTTAAAGCCTGTTCAGTGCATGACTAACCTCCGCCCTTCCACTGTCTCTAACGGGGGTGGTTGCTGATATTTTGTTCCATTCAGATTACTATTTAAAAGAAAGAAAATAGTAACAATTAGAGTACTGTTCTCTAGCAGCATTTATAAGATGACTAACAATAGAAATATAGCTCAAATAAGATGCTGTACAACTAGAGTCTAATACACTCTCTAATGCACATTTCTCTATAGAAATTCTAATCTTGTCAGCTGAGAATTAGCTGTTTTCTAACTACACATTTGCACCATAAACTCTCACTGGCTCCCCCCATTATTTTACTCACTCATTTCCAAATGAGTCCATTTGCATCTCAGCAATTACATTATTAAAACAAATTCCCAAAATACAGGTTGAAAACTACTTCTTGTTCATATCTTTGCAAAGAAATAGTCTGGAACTGAAAATACGCAAACCAAACAAAGGATTTGTATAATCTTAGCACTGATCCAATATTTGAAATTACTAGATGCCGAGTACAGTACAGTTTTGTGAAATAAATTTAAGAGTATTCTGCACTTAAAGCATGCAAACCCTGTCACTGAGGTCAGTGGCATTCTAAAAATACCACTAGTTTCAGGCTGTAGTACTTAAACTTCATGCAAAACCCCTGCTGTCCACTGCAGGTCATTCATTTCCTATTATAACACAACAGAGACCCATCTAGAAAAGTGTGGTTCACCGTTTAAGTTGCAAACTCCCCTCCTGCATTAGATATCTAGGCTTAAAACTCCCACAGATTCCACTGCTCCATGTTCCAGAGCATTATTTACATATTGTGCTCTTGTTAATGGGATGAGAGGAGAAGAGTTTTCAAGGTGCAGCTGCAAAGGAAGCTTTTGTAATGAATATACCATAGAAATTAATTTTCATAGTACTGATTCAGTGAGAGTGGTACCAGTAAGTCTCAAGACCATGATGATCCTTTTACACTGTTTTTCCTAAAGATTTCCACACACGTTCTAGGCAGTACAAAAAGGACCAGTTTCAGAACCACAAGACACAAATGTGTAGCGTCCCTCAGTTTTGCAACAAGGTGAATTCCCTGCTTGTCGAGAGCCACATCTAAGTGGGAGGCCACAAGTGCATGTGGACTGAAGAGGGAGAAGGTGTTCATGAATATTTGTCTTCTGTCTAGAGGTCTTTTATGCAGCTCAGAACTCTTCAGGTAGAAATCTCACCAGCACACCTCATTTATTTCATCAGCAGACACAAATGAACCAGTTCAGCTAATTTTAAACTGTAGAGCTCTAATGGCGGTAAAAGCTAAGCACTCAGCATCAACCAGCAGTTGGGTGGTATTGTCTGCAGTGAGCACAGCTGAATTTGGAAGACTGCACCTGTCCCTGTATTAATTTCAACAGCTCCTTAGAGGTGAAATATTGCAAATCTGAGTAATTTAAAAGTTAGCTTCAACTGTTACGGAGCACGGCCCTGGCCATCCCTCACTATCACCCACGTGAAAGACTGGGACAAAAAAGATTCACTTAAGATAAGGTTTGAAAAACTGGGTAGGCATTGACAGCCTGGGCTCAAGCATTTTGCCACTGAATAGACCACCCCAAAGAAAATACATAGACCTAAAGGTGGGAAGAAGGAACAGTCACAGTGATTGCCAGCATAAGTAACTCCAGAGATGTTCCCATGCATTTTTACGTTTTAAGTTTGCAACCTGACTACATAGCATGTGCTCATGCAGGGACATGGGGCTGGCAAACATCTCCATGCCACCAGCTGCTGTCAGAACTGGAACCCAGCCTAAGAAAGATTCTTAAAGGGCACAGGTTCCTCGCATTTTTTTGAAAGTGTCATACAAGTCTTCAATCTTTTTGCACGAGCCCACATAACTATCTAATCATACTGCATATTGCAAGGTTGATGAACATTTATGCTATATTTTCCTTAATGTCTTTTGGGGTTTGCATAAAGACCAAGGTGGAAGACAGCTGTCCATTTCAATCCATCTATGTTCCTTACACATGTAACCTATATGCTCTAATTTGATTCTATATATTACAGGACTGTGGCAGGCTGGCTCTGGCTGAATGCCAGGTGCACGCCAAGGTTGCTCTATCACTGCCCTCAGCTGGACAGGGGGAAGAAAAATATAAAGAACGGTTTGTGGGACAAGGCAAAGACAGGGAGAGATCCCTCAGCAGTTACCATCATGGGCAAAACAGTCTCAGGGAAATCAATTTATTACCAATCAAACCTTAGTAAGAAAATGAGAAATAAAAACTAAATCATAAAACAGCTTCCCCCCACCTCTTCCATCTTCCTAGGCTCAACCTCACTGCTGGTTCAATATCTCCTTCCCACCAGTAGTGCAGGGGGACAGCAATGGGGGTTGCAGCCTCACCACATCATCACACATTCTCACCACTCTCATCACACATTATCTCTGGCACTCCTTTCTCCTCTGGGGGATGACTCCTCACACTCTTCTTTCCCTCCAACGTGGGGTCCCTAATAGAGGAGACAGGCCTCCATGAACTTCTCCAGCTTGAGTCCTTCCTGGGAGCTGCAGTTTTTCACAAACTCCGTAAGCTCCTTATGGAGTCATAAGTCCTGCCTCAAGATAGTCTGCACTACAGGCTGCAGGGGAATCTGTTCTGGGGCCTGGAGCAGCTCCTCCCACTCCTTCTTCACTGAGCTTGAGGAATTTCAGCTGTTGCTGATGGTCTTGGCCTTGTTCAGCAGTGGATGCATCTTAGAGCTGGTTGGCATTGGCTCTCTCAAACATAGGAGAAGCTTCTGGCAGCTTCTCACAGAATTCAACCGTGTAGCCCTCCCACTACTAAAACTTTGTCACACAAACCCAAAACAAGCAAATCTGCTCACTTGTAATTCTGAAGTATTTCTTTCACCTGCCATTAACAAATATTTTTGGTAACCGTTCTTACCCCTGTGCTCCTCAGTTCATTAATTAACAAGAGTCTTTGTAGTACTCATGTTCTCCCTTTCACACCTTGTTTACACACTGCTTATTTCAGAATATTACTCACCCAGTCTTCTGTAATTTGATGGCATATAGTCTAAGAGTATGGACGGAGATAATTTCTTTCCACTACCCGCCAGTTCCACTGAGCACCCCTTCTGGCAGTCTTAAAATACAAAATATTCTAATATCTGTCTCCTGGCCACCACTCCCCAGACTACCACTTCAAAAGCAATAGGGAGGTGGTCCTTTGATCTAGGCAAAACATGCCAACGGTCACAACCCAGTCCCCTAGCAACAAAAAAAGCCTCAATGTGAGAACTAGAAGGGATATTGACTTTTCCAGCAGCAAAGCCACAAACTCTACAAGGTCAGGGAAAGGCAGACCTCGTCTTCTGGTGGTCCCTGCAGAACAAGGCTGCTGTAGGAGATTGGAATAGTTGCCACTACTTCTTACTAAACAGGTCTGTTGTTTTCTGGCTAAGCTTAGTGGATAGAGGCCAGAGCTCTCCATACTCCACCTTTAATGAATAGTAAATTTAAAATGATTTATAAATTAATGTGTTTCCTCCCTCCTTCTCTCATGCTGTAAGTAATTGCAGCTTTTGATTTATCTGTGTGAGAGATGAATTAAAGCTAGAGAGAGTTTGCTTTAGAAGAAAATAAGCTAAGTGGATGATGATAAAAGTGAAAAGGGGAGAATTTAACATCAGTTCTGTTGATTAGCATAAGAAAGGCAAGCCTCTGAAGAATGATTCGTCATGCAGTGAAAGGATGTCATCTGGGGGAAGGTGGGTGCTGAGGTGTACAAACACAGCAGTGATGTGCCTGTGCCCTGTTCCTCCATCTCACAGACATGGCTCCCCAGCACCAGTGATACCCCTCCCTCTGACTGGCACTGTCAGCTCAGAGGCGCAGGGAGCCAGGGCTGTCCAGGAGGAGCAGGGTTCCAATAAGGAAACCAGGTGCTGCAAATGTGTTCAGAAACCCTATGTCCAGAAAGTTCCTGTTGACTCATCTGCCACACTCACTCAAGACTCTGCTGGAAAAAAGTGCTGGCATTTATTAATACAAATAACTTTTAGAGAAATGAATACATAGGTTACGCTTCTGTCACTTGAGACTCACTAAATGTGCAACTCAATATGAAAATGAAGCAATATACACCATATTGTATGCATGTGTGTATGCATAAATAAATGCCAAGAAACATACAGTTATCCTCTGTGCTAAAATTCTAAGTTTTGCAAATAGAATTACAATAACCAAGCCAAGTAGAATCTCTTAAAGAAACCCCAAGAGCTTTGATCAATGAGATTAACCTGTATATTGTTGCTTGTCAAATTTTACAATGAGCTTGTCAATGTGTTATACCAAATTATTATAAAAGGGTGCTGCTTTTAGAGAAACAGTACTAAAATAATCACAGGATGGGTAAGGTTGGAAGGGACCACATCAGGTCATCTGGTCCAGCTTCCCTGCTTGAGAGCCAGAGAACATGGCACAGGATTGTGTACAGAACATCTCCAGTGAGGGAGACTCTACAACCTGTCTGGGCAATCTGTTCCAGTGTTCAGTCACCAGTGCACAGTAAATAAATTCTTTATCATGTTCAGGTGGAACTTCCTGTGCATCAGTTTCTGCCCGTTGCCTTTTGTCCTATTGCTTGGCAACACTGAGAAGAGCCTGGCTACATCCTCTTGGCATCTTCCCTTTAGATACTAGTATACATTGATTAGATCGCCTCTCAGTTGTCTCTTCTTGAGGCTGAACAGGCCCAGTTCCCTCAGCCTTTCCTCATAAGAAAGATGCTCCAGCCCCTTAATCATCTTTGTAGGCCTCCACTGGACCCACTCCGAGAGCTCCATGTCTCTCTTATATTGAGGAGCCCAGACCTAGACACAGCACTCCAGATGACGCCTCATGAGGGCTGAGTAGAGGAGCAGGATCACCTCCCTCAACCTGCTGACAATGCACACCAGGGTACCATTCGCCTTCTTGGCCACAAGGGCACACAGCTGACTCATGAACAGTTTGTTGTATGCCAGGACCCCCAGGTCCTTCTCCACAGAGCTACTTTCCAGCAGGTCAGCCCTCAGCCTGTACTGGTGCACGGGGTCATTACTCCTGAGGTGCAAGACCCTGAATTTGCCTTTATTGAATTTCAACCAGTTCTCTGTCCATCCCTCCAACTTGCCAAGTTCCTGCTGAAGGGCTGCATGGCTTTGTGATAATAATTCAGAATGTGAGGAAGTATCTGAGATTACATAATCAACATCTAATCGCCTTGGTTCCTAGTAAAGCTGTGCTATTGCAGAGAAATTAAAATACAAGCTTCCACTTGATTATCTGTCCACAAAAGCACAATGCATGTGAGCTTCACCCTCAATGAAGCAGCAGTTAACTAAAAAGAGGCCCTAAAGCTGTATAGAGCAATGCTGATAACAAACAAAATGCAGATAAAAGAGGGGAAGCACTCTTTTGGAGACAGATGTGGGGCTTTTTTTGGTAAAAGAACAAAATAATTAAAACTAAAACCAACCCCACAATTTGAAACCTAATATGCCTATCTTTGTGATGACATTATACAAAGAAAAGGGGCTGGCCAGTTCATAAGATATCAGTTGGAGATACAATAACAGATTAAAACATGTAAAAGGATGAATCAATCAGGAGAATTAACTGTTCCCTAAATCCACTGCAGACAAGTAGCAAGGGGGCCTTTAAATGCTGTGAAGGATTTTTATGTTGCTTTGGGTGTACGATCATACCCATATATATAGAAACGTGTGTATGTCCCACTGACAAACACACAGAAGTACAGATTGCCTGCACGTGTTATATAGTCTTCATCATCAGAAGCTTTTAAGATCTTGCAAGTAAGATGGATGAAGATAGGATGCTTTCCAGGAACAGAAAAAATCATTAGATGAATGTTATACCTCTTCTTCTATGACTTGACACATATGAAAAGCTTTTTCAATTTGTATGGTACATATTTCCTATTTGCAGTGATGCAACAGATGACAAAGGAAACAATACAGAATCAAGATCTAGTAGGAAATATAAAGGGATGCATACATCCCAAGCAGTTTCTATTTCTCTACTCATTGCATCTATCAATGAGCAGAAACAGTTAATTACATGAAACTTTAGCTTAGATGGCAAGGGAAGCCCTAGCTTTATTTCTGGAGCAGCATAAGTGTGAGGAGGCAGGCTCTCAACTAACCTCTGTGCATAAAGAAAGGAAAGGTTGGGGGAAGGGAAAGGAGTGGGGGGCGAGTCAACACAGCAGTCATTCATAAAACTATCATAAGCAAATGGAAAAGTTAATATGGAAATTACTTAATGTCACTTGGATAATACATGATCAAGTGAGAGGCTGCTGCTTCCAAGCAAGAACATGAATGATTAAAACCCGAGAAGCATATTCAGACAAAAGCTCTTTTATGCAGTTAACATGAAGGAAAAGTATATGGAGAAAAATTCTTGTAAGACCTCTAATTCCCATCTGCAAACTGACAGCTCTTCTTTAAATGGGAATACAGTTTTTTTATCATTTAAGTATCACATAATCAACATGAAAGAAAACACCACAAAAAAATTACCATGACTTTATCACTTGGGTGTGATTAGTGATTAACTGGAAAGGGGTTCCCAGTAGCACTAAAATCTGAGATATCCCAGGCAATGCCAAAAGCTTGTCCATGATTCTTTTTTTAAAGACTGTTATATTCTTCACTTGCCTAATAAAAACAGTTTTTTCAGTGTACTGTCAGCAGAGCCAGTCTCTTCACACTGAAAAAAGAAAAATGCCAGAGGATTTTCTTTTTTCCTTTAGTAGGTTTTGAAACTGATATAAAACCACCAATAAACAAACTACTTTTACATGAGTGAAAACACATTATGTTGGAGAATTGGAAGGCAATAAACTCTAGCTCCTATTTCAACTACCAGTGCAAACTATACACACAAAACCTGTCTATTCAATGAAACAAAGTACCAAGATGCATCTTGGAACATTATTGCTAAGTAGAATTTTAGTATGAATTTTGTCCAAAGATTATTTTTGGTTCAAACAGAATCTCTACAACTTTTACCATACATTACAGATTTAGTCTTCTCTGTTATAATAAAGAGACCCATAGTTTAAAACTGTGCAATTCTCTAACAGAGTAAAGCCTATTAATCAAACTGCTGTTTTGATGGGCTGTGCAAACGAATAGCAGTACAGCTATGCTTAGTATGACTATGGTGCATGGAAACCTGATCCTAGAACAGCTGGAATGAAGCATTATTCATTTATAGTTTCTAATAACATTCAGCATCTAGAATGAAAATCTGATGTTTGTTAATTGCTTTGAGTATCTTATTTCATTTTTCAAAATGCTGTAACATCAAACTGACATTATTGACACCACTCACATCCATAGCATTCATTCTTTCAAAGTGAAATTTTTATTACCCCTTGCTTTGTACAGGAAAAATATGCCTTAGAAAAAGGATACAGGCATGACTGTGAATATGCTCAGTAATAAATTTTCATCTTTTCTAAGAAGCAAAAAGGCAAACCCTATGGGTAAAATTTGCCCTATTTATTAGGCATAAAACCTAAGAGGCAAGAGAAGCAGTGTGATTCTTCTATGCAGGAAGGGAGGATTAGTCTAGATTAACTGTTAATGTATTTTACAAAAAATTAAAAATATATGTGCAACATGTAGCACCTTCTGACCATTTAAGTAAGGCAGAAAACTGTCATTAGGGGCTGATTTTTATCTTTTTTCCTTCCTTGTGATCAATTTCTTTTGACAAACTGGTGATTCATCACCATTAAGCTACAACCTTGGCTACTCCAAATATAATGATCAAGTACAAAAAGTAAGGATACTGCAGAGCTGTTAACCACCACTTCTCCTTGGCCTCCTGCTTCTAATGTGCTTAAAGAAATACATGTTCTTTTGTCTGTGCATTTATGACCTCTTCCTTTCCATTTGTCTTCTAAGCATCATCATTTCTCCTTTGACTTTTTCTTAGAATGACCTGACCATTCTGTATCATTTTGGACTGATTTGAATACAACCTCTACTGCTTAAATGGTGATGAAACTACATCTACAAACCAAACTACATCTACAGTTCCTTTTTATGGACATTTCATTTAATGATTTTATATGTGGTCTGTAAAGGGATTTAATATGTAAAACCAGAAGTATACTAGTGTGTAGCGACCCTTAATTCCATTATTGATCTGACTTATTAAATTATGTACATAGAACCAGGGTAATAGGCTTCAAATATTTTTTCTTTACAAGTACTCTCTACTTTGGATTTTGTTTCCCAGAAATCTACAACCTACATGGAAACTCAAAACACTACAAAAGACTACAAAGAAATGGCACTTTATGGATTTTCTCTCATCTTGCAATGCTTGTCTCGTTGCTGTCTTATCTGATGCCTGAACTGGTTCCCAGCTCCTAAAAGTCATACTTTCTCCATATCTACATATTTTTACAAAATGCTGAAAGCTTTTCTTCACTGAGGAAAACTTTTTATCTAATTATTGTGTTCACAGGATTTCCTGTTTCCTGCCAATATGCTGTGGGCCATGGCTGTCCTATGCCTGTTGACACTCTCCACTTTGAGTAAAGCATTGCAATTACCATCAGTAAAGAGAAGATCAGAATCAGATTCCATGTTCACAGAACAATCTATTTTTTCAATTAAAGTATTTCTCCAACAGATTAATATTTTCCATTTCCAAGAAACAAACTTGAAAAGAAACAGTCACTGAGATACTATTATTTTTTCTTAATATATTAAGATATTATCCGAAACAGATCTAAGTATTATTGGTAAGAAAATTATACTACTTTTTGCATTTTTAATATGAAAAGGCTCTCTCTCTTGACAATTCACAGTCTATCATACACTGGATACCACATCTAGTCTTCTAGTTTAGAAATGTATTAATCATGCAGCAGTAGATAAATATTGCTTAATGATCATTCACAACACATTTTTAAGGTATCCTTTAGAGTAACTAAGCATCAAACTAAAATACAAACAGCAGATTCATTCATTTTTTCATGTTTGATCCATTTGTCCTAGAACTTCTTGTTGTAGCATCCACAGAAAATTTCTACTTCATGTTGAAAACAAAGGATCAAGATGTGGTCACATCTCCCTCCCCACGTGCAGAACTCTTTTCCTAAAGAAAGCATTTTTTTGGGCTTAGTTCCTTAAACTTACCTCAATCCAGCAAACAACTTAAGAATGTTAATAAACTTGAGTACCCAAGTATTCTCCCTGATACAAGTGATTTCCTACCTGAAATGTGAGATGAGGGCACTGCTAGGCATTTAAAGCTGCATATATAAGTACCTTAGAAGACTGTGGCCAGGCAGTTTATCTCCTGCAGTTTGAAGGAGCTGTATTCTTTTTGGAAATCTGCTTTATACACATTTACTTGCAGAAGTTTATCAACCATATTATTCAATTATGAAATATTTGAAGCACTTGGGGAAAAACAAACAAAAGAATCCCATAGCATAATATTACAGTACCTGGAGACACCAAGCTATTCCAGTCTATCCTGGTAAGTCTTCTTTTGGAAAGCATCTGATACATATCTTTGCAAAACCCTCACCATTATAGTCTTGCAGAAATGAGCCTTGATTACTCAAACTAATGCATTTCTCCCTTCAGAGAACCCTTACACAAACACTGTGTTCTTACATACCATCGCTAGGCAGCAGTGAAGCACTTCTGCCCTATTTAGCATTATTTCTTTAAATCATCTTGAACTAAAAAAAAAAGCCAAACAAAACCCTAAATATTATTTTCTTTATGGCAAATATATCTAGTGCTATCAATTTTACATCCCCATAGTAGATGAATGCAAGTTTAGTTAGACTCTTGAGTAGTAGATATAAAACGCCAGGAGTAAAATTTCAAGTACCATAAATCCTTTAATATATTGGCAACCAAAGCCAGTTCAGAGTAACTCAGGAAAAAATTCTTGTCATTACTTGATGGCCTGTGGTCTGAAGTGAACTATAAATAATGAGAGAATCAAATTGTTGAACACTTTGGCTTTAAAGAGGCTGACCATATGAAACAGACTGATCTTATATAAATAGCTTTTAGCCAAATTCTTCTCATTTCAGCGTGCTATATTCTAAGCCTTCATAAAAGGTAGCCCATACTCTAGGAAAGCATAAATTCATGTATCTTCTGTAGGCTTCAGAGCTATTTCAGCTGACAATTTTCTTAAAATCCTTATCTTTTGAGCAAGATCTTCAATAAGATTTACCTAATTCAGCTGTAGTCTTCTATATGGGCAAAGGAGTCCCATTAACATTTGCTTTCTAGCTTTCATTTTATGAGAAATCACACATTACATAAAATTCATACAATCAAATTCAGCAACTTACATCCCCTCATTTGACACTGAAATGCTAGGACATGAGTATTTGGAGCCTCCAAGCCTTTTGCTTGAAAACACACCTTTCCACAACAGTCTTATTGAGCTTAATAGCCTTTTGTCAACCTAGAGTAATCATGCACTTTGTGTTATTAGCAACCTTTATCTAGGGAGATATTACTAAAACAATAGCAATGAATGTTAAAATCCTCTGTGGGTACATTGCAATGTATGTGAGATAGTGTAGTGAAGTAGTATGTATATGTCAACATTATCAAACAATTGCAGCCCTACTGAAATAAGTGTGATCCTACTGGAAAGGATTTTGTAATGATGATTTTTAAAGGAACTGTGCTGAAATTCAGACTAAATGAACTACACTTGTGTCCAGGACTGTGTAGCAGCTTTATATACATAGTTGTTGCTCAGAGAAAAAGACAGAGAGATCAATGCATAAGTATTGATAGTTGTTAAAATGACAATCATACAACCAGATGGGAGGAAAAAAGCCAAAAAATGCAGGCAAACGCAGGAGAACTTTTCATAAATCAGATGTTTAATAACATATTCATGACTAATAAATGTGCTGTGCTGTTGTGGCTTTGTTGTTTGGTTAGGGTTTTTTTAATGTAGATCATTAGCTAAGCATTAAATTGAATGGAGCTGTGCCAATTTATAATAGTTGAGTATGTAGCCACACAATATCAAGACAGAAATAACAGGGCAGCACCAGATCAGAGATTATTTCCTTTAAGATGTACCAAGTCCAACAACTGAAGCCAGCACCAGTCAGACACATGATCTGTTAGTGAGCTTGGACACATTTCTGAATTATCATTGTGCTGACAATGGCTTATGGCACAAAGAGTAATCCTGATCAGAGTAGCCAATGCTGAACACATTCATTTTTAAGAAAGATGAATCCAGATGTCATCCCAGGTTATACAACTGCCTCTCTAACTAACATTTACAGAAAGTAAAGACTGTTCTCTATAACCTATTTGTGGGTGAGCTCCAAGCAGCTTGCTAAAAAATATTAGTCAAGATACTGGCTGCATGTTAAATATTGTATATACAATTATAATTGGGAATACATTGATTCATCTTCATAAAATGTCATCTACCAATTATTTAAATTAGGGCAGCTAGAAATTTGATTTAGAGAGAAATACATGGGAAGACATTTTCTTCTTGGCTTTATTTCTTTCTTATCTTGTCTTCCCTTTGTCACACAAGTTCTAAAGCCTTTTAACCTTTTCTTCTACAACAGATTCATCTCCTTTTTAAAAATCAAGCAAGTTTTTTCCCTGTGGAATCTTACTGCATTTCAGAGTGGCTAATGGCAATGATACAGTTCTTAAGCTATTCATACAACATTCTTCACAGTCAGCCAGCCAGATTTCCAAGATCTAAAGTATCACTCTTTTTTTAGCTTTTCTATCAGTAGGCATTTCCTCAGAAATAGTCTGAGAAGGATGACTGTACTGTTTTGAATCATCTTCATTGTCCAAGTCTTTTAGGCGCTGACAAATTGGCACCTTGGAGCTGATTTCCTCAGTTGTTCTGTGTGTGTGCTTGTGTGGTGGTAGACAAATCAATGTTCCTGTCTACTTGGTTTCTTAGGCTTTTTTGATATTCCATCTGCACCCTAATAAACTGAACTCACATGTTTTACACACAGAAATAGAACATAAACCAGTTTAAGGAGATGAATAATAACCGGATTCAAGAGCTTCTTAATGATGCAAATGGAAATTCTGTAGACACAAAAGCAAAGCCCTGTAACAGAGCAATGTTCTGAAAAAAACCCTTGAGAAAACCCAAACAAACCCAAAACAACAAACAAAAAGCTCAAACCACTTACTCCTCCCCAAAAAAACCCAAACCAAAACCCCAAAAAAACTAAAACAAGAACCCCCCCAAATAACTAAACCAACCAACTCCCCCTGCCCCCCCCCAAAAAAAAAACCCAAAAAAACTCAAGCAACAAACCCAAACAAAACAAACAAACCAACCACAAAAACCCACAACCATATCAGCTGCCAATACAGCTATAGAGCTTGGTCATCATGTGGTACACCCATTCTCACCTTCTCTGAAAATCTCTGTGCAAGACCAGTGGAAAACCACCTAACAGAGAGAAATACAGCTAGAACTAAGTAAAATTATCACAATGTGGTAATAAGACACTAAAGCTTCAAAAACCAGCTCCATGTGTTGTTCTCTGAGGGATCTCTACATTTAATGTAAACATAACACATCCTGAAATGACTAATTACTGCAGATTTTTGGTAAGACAGAAATGCTTTTTTTTTTTTTTTCCATGAAAAGATTTTCTTATGGACTATAAGTTATGACTATCACAGAGGATACAGACTTTAGATTGGATAGTATGATTTTACAGCACACTGTGTTGCTACATTCTGGCACTTCAAAAGGATTGATTTTTCTTCCCCCCCCCCAAGTTCTCCTGCTTAGCCGGAGGGCATATAGATATATTTTGCTAGCAAAAGGGTTAATAGATTCAACCTTTTGAAAAATGTACTTCTTTACATGCGTATAATATGATGGATAGTTAACTGCATGCACATTGGTAAACAGAGGTGAAAAACAAATTAATTGGAAGGTATAGAGTTTATTGTTTGTTCTCTGTTTGATAGATGGATCTCATTATTTTCATTGGACAGACAAAGCCATAACAGTTTCCAGAGAAAGGAGAAGTGGCAGCTCCAGGAAACTGCTTACAGATGGACACCCAGCAGGCTAAAAATATTACTTCTGTCCACCTCATCAATAAACTACCTCCATGCAGAATGGCAATTATTCTTTTCCCGGTCGTGTTGCCCTTTGTGAGGCCTGAGGACTGTTATTGATAACAGAGTAGGGAGTGCAAAATATATACAGTAACTCAAACTCATTTACTATGGTAAATCCATACTGGGTGGCAATGATGCCTTTTAAGGCATTATTTAAAGTGGCAGTATGCACTCGTCAACGTCCAAAAGGATTAAGTTGATCCCGTGTTTTGCTACTAGCCTATTAATGATTAATGATACACAGTTATTTGTCTATTTTAGACATCCACATTCTGAGCTGAAAGAAAAGGAAAACTCTGTATTACATCTTTAATAGATAAAAATTTTGGAAGCAGCAGGATGCTTCTGATCTTTATTTCAACCCAACACACACACACAGGGACATATCCTAACTGTAACAATACATAACCTGGAGAAGACAGGTTCTGCCAGGAGAAGGCAAGGGCACTACAAATGTGCTTTGCTGGGGTGTCAGCAGTGCCGTCAGCCAGCCCTGATGGTGGGGTGGAACAAGCCTCACGCAATGCAGGAAGCCAAGAGACCCTTGGAGCAAAAGGAGTCTGAGAAAGTGACCGCAAATGTCTTGTGTATAAATTGCTGACATGCACAAATGGCTTATTCTACATTTACAGTCCTCTGCCTTTTCACCCAAATGCACTTTCTGAATGCACAGCAAACTGAACTTACTCTATATGAAGAAGTATGATCAGTGTTCTTTATAAGAATCCATATGGATCTGCTGACTACACAATTGAACTTCACATGAGAGTGGCTCTGTAAGGTTTTCAATATTTAAATGCTAATTCCTATGTGGCACATACACCTGTAAACAGAGAAATACTACAGGCACATTGCCTAAATATACCACACTCACACAAAGGGAAATAACTAAGGTTCGGAAATACTGTAAGACCTGCAATGTGCCTGACAATAGGTGATTTCTGCCCATAAAATAGGTTAGATGGACACTTGATCTTATTCATCCTAAAGAATCTTTTCCTTTTTCAGCAAGCAAGCTATGTGACAGGAAATGTTAATTTGATCCAAAACAAAACAATTACTTCATGAGGTCCAAGGTGAACTGCCCTTCTGAAATGAAGAAAGGTAAGATAATTAGAAAAATCGGAAATTAATTCAAAGGAGAGCTTAAGGCAGGTGCAGAGGGCTACATTCAGAAACCACTAAAGCAAGTGGAAATACTGCCATGGACTTGAGTACAGTCAAGTATTAGCTTGTTTTTTCAGAGTGAATTCTCCTATAGGCACAGTTACACTTGTGTTGCTGGTGTTGCTATTACTATTGATATCTACACCTTACAAAGATTCTTTCACCTGTGCAGTTTATAGAAATTTGCAAGTGGACATAAATACTCTGTATTTCATAATTTAAGAAAAATAACATTTATGAAATTATCTGTTCCTATTTCTGCTCACAGAAGCCCTGTTGCTTCATATAGTACACTCAGAAGTCCTACACCTTCACTAGATTAGTCATATTTGTTTATCTGTGTTAGCACCTGAGAAGCCTATCTCAGCAGCTGTTTTGTATATGCACACAAACCTAAGTTTCCTAAGAATTAGTAAATTCACAAATACATACCCAGTACTATGGAATCATTAAACATGTATTAACAAAAAGCTCAACTCCCACCAAAACCCTGAAGTGTGTATGTTTCCCAGCTATATGCCAGAATTTGTTTTGGACTCACAGCTCTGCAGGACCTAGAAAGTAAGGGGGCTGGTTCACTTATTAAAACTTTATAGACAGCCCTCATTCATAAGTACTTTTAATACCCAGAATGACATTCAATCTACAGTGAAGTTACATATCTAATTTGTATTGATGATTCATAAGATACTAATTTCTAGTAAAAAAATAAACCTAGAATTTCTAGAGAGCTTTAAATTTGTTTGTGGTTTTGGTGTGGTGTTTATTTGTCTTTGTTTTTCTTCTTTTAGGACTCAAAGGCTGCCTAATAGGCATCATCTATTTCCTTTACTATTGTCTGCCTATCATTAAATAATTAAGCAAAATGAGGATAAGATCAGTAAAATCTACAGTTACTGGAAAATTTACTAGCATTGTATAATAGACAAATTTTTAATTTCTCTCTTTTAGAACTACTGTTACATCACTAGGTCCACCTTGTAGCAATTCACATTACCATGGTTCAGTGTTGGATTATTTTACCAAAGTATTGTTTCATCAAGATTTCACAATCTTGCCCTGGTAAGAGAACAAACCAAATAGATTCTTAAAGGTTTGTACTCTCAATAAATAAATCATCACACTGCTTTAAACTGAATATTTTTTGTGTCCATGCCCTTATGCTCTGCTAGGTTTTATAACACTACTTGTCTCACAAGTAAAATCAGGTTACTGGCCTTAGCATTCCTACTGTTCTCCTCATATGGTTATCTCATTTATGATCTAAACGAATTACTTTTGCTCCCTATCTTCCATGTGTTAGTGAACACCTGTCATGGGTTTCTCTGATTAGAGTTTTTTTTTAAGAGAAAGATTGGCTTCTGTTGGAAGCCTCTGGAAGTTTCCCTCCATCCTATAGAGCAGAGCCAATGANCAATAAATAAATCATCACACTGCTTTAAACTGAATATTTTTTGTGTCCATGCCCTTATGCTCTGCTAGGTTTTATAACACTACTTGTCTCACAAGTAAAATCAGGTTACTGGCCTTAGCATTCCTACTGTTCTCCTCATATGGTTATCTCATTTATGATCTAAACGAATTACTTTTGCTCCCTATCTTCCATGTGTTAGTGAACACCTTTGTTTAATTTTATCCACAGTCCGAGCAGCTTCTATTTTTAATTCAAGCCTAAAAAAGCAAGTAAGTTATTTATAAGCAGACTTTTCCCAGCAAGTCTAAAAGCACACATATAAATTAGAATTATTATTTTGACCATGCAAAACAGTTTCCTTAAAGTTCCCTAATCACTTTTAGAATTACACTGTACTGAAAAATCTCTTAGTCTCATAGCATTTTACATACTACAAAAATAGCACGAGTGCCTAAAATGTATCTTAAAAAAAGTTATTTTCTTAAATTTATCAAATGATTCTTTGATTTATCTGTGTCCTGGTTCCAGCCAGGACATAGTTAATTTTTGCAATAGCCAAAAGGGGGCATGGCCAGGACCTTATTCTGTACCTCCTCGCATAATTGATGGAGAGGGGAGAAGGGGTTCCTCCCAGCTGAATAAGCCTGGCAGAGAGGTGGTGGTGGGGTATTGTCTGTTGTAAGGGGGTTTCTATGTGAATTGTTCTTTTTTTGTATCCTCTGTCATTAGTATTTTTGCTGTTACTGTTTGTTTTCTTATCCCATTGCTGTTTCAAGCAAATTGTTCTTATTTTAACCCCTGATCATTACATTTTGTGCATCCAGTTGTCCTCTCCATCCCACTGCAGAGAGAGAAGGATGCAGGGGGGCAATAGCAGTGTGTAGAGAGTCTCAATGGGAACACTAAATTGGGGAGAAGCATTCGTAAACCATGACAATCTGTTAGGAACTACTGCATGACTTCTACTTGTAGGTCATCACTCATGAACACAACAGGCATGAATTCCAAAGCACAAATAAGTTGCTATACTTTAATAGATTAGTCCTATTTATTACTAATAATTAATTACTATATGACACTCATATTTACATTACTAAATGAAAGAAAAATTTACTCTTTAAAAAAAAAGAGAGCTATAGGCAAAGAGGAAAAAATACCCAAACTCAATTATTCAAATGAGTTTTTCTATTCTCATATCTCCAACATCTCTTCTGACACAATACAACAAAATAGGTGTAGCTGACTGTTGGAAGATTTTAATTTCTTTTTCTAGAAATGGATGTTTTCTCAGTAAAGTATGTTAAGATGCATTTTCTCTAAATGTAAAAGTTTTGCCTTATTGTAGGTCTCCATCTTTGGACAAAAAGTTTCAATAGAACAAGGAACAGCCAGAAATTGCAGTTTAAGCTTTTGTACTGAAAATTTTGTTATCAATAAAAGCTGCTTCCAAAATTCAATACTGATGAAAGATTGTGTAGCTATTGAAATCCATTAAAATCATCCTGTTGTTTTGAATGAGATTTGGCTAAGACTCAAACCTCCACAAAAAAATCCCCTCAGAAAACCCATTAATTACTTATACAAGTAAAAGAATGAAACACCTGAGGAAGTAGCAACAGCATTATTCCTTGTTCTCTCTCTGTACCTAGATATCTATAAAAAGGAGATTACTCACTGGCTAAATATTGTCTTCTATTGCATTTGCAATAAGACAGACAGAACATAGGCACACAATGGATTTTCATGACATGTTAATATGTTTCATATACTTCTTACATCTTGGATTGGGGGAAGCAAGCAAAAAAAGGATGGATTTAGTGTAGTAAAACTGATCTTTGCTTAGTTATTTTGAAAACTGCATTACATCAATTCTGATTTTTTAAAAAATGAGTTAAGTGTAATTTAAAAAGAATAAGCTGCAACACTATAATCGCCATCACCATAAAAGAACCACTTGGCCTCATTTTTAAGCCTCTGAATGAGACAAAAGTTACTAGGTTACCATCCCTGTTTTCCATCAGTAAAGAATTAAGCTCTTGTGCCTGAGGTTTACAGCAGTTGTTCAGACAAGAACATGTATGATAAGAGAAAGTAGAAATTCATTCATTTTGTAAGGGTCCAAACAGACACTACCCAGTCTGAATTTTGTTGCCAATATTATTTAATCTTTCTGACAAGATTGCTATAAACCATTAGCAATGCACTGTATTTCCCATGAGTCCATATCTATTGCTACCAACCACGAGCTGAGCCCAGCTTTTTGTTGAACAAAGCCCACAGGCCAGTGCCATGCCATTTAGTGTGCATGTCCATGGAATCTGGCCCTAAGCTCTAAAAGAGGAATTACATTTTGTATGGCATGGCAAAACAAGTATGTTACTTTTTCACTCCACTTTGTTATTAGTTAATCATAGATATAAGAAGCTTCTTGAAGGGGAAAATATACAGGAAAAGGCAGAGAAGCAGGGAAACCATATTCTACAGAAGTGTTCTCAGATGTGCTGAGACTGTCCCTCTGAGAGGGATAGCTAAAGAGGTCAGCTGTATGCACTAGAGCCAAACTGAAAGCCAGCTGTAACTTTTCTAAAGACAGAAGAATATATATTTATAAGAATGTCATGCCCTAAGAAAAAAGGCAAATAAACAAAAAAACCCAAAATGAAACAAATCTTCCCCCCCTAACAATTGGCATTTAAAAGCAAATAAAACTGCTCAGCAGAATATATCCTCAGTTTCTGAAGGTTGCTGAGCTCTCTCAGAAATAAAATAAAAAAAAAAACCCAAAAACAAACAAACAAAAAGAAAAAACAAACAGAAACCCAAAAGGATACATAAAGCACCAGCAAATACATCACTTAAGTCAAAAGTAAATATCCTTTTACTTACTGGAAGTTAAAAAGTTTTCTCAAAGGCTTTAACAAATACACTATAGTATTTTCTATACAAGGAAGTGAGAAAAACCCCAAAGTGGAAAAGAGCCAACAAATTAAGTTACAGGCCACAGTCCAAAAATTTCCCACTATTGGCCCAGACTTATATTGCATCTAAGGAACTCTAGCAGATAAAGAAAAAATTCCAAAGTTTGACAGAAGGAAGGAACATGTCACTTTCATAGGTGTCTGAATTGAAAACTACCAGAGCACAATTTTACTAATTTATTTCTCCTTTAACATAGTAAAACAAATGATGACAAAGATCCTGATCCCTTTAACCCTCCAAATTAGTTCCAGGAAGAGCAGCAGTCATTCAGTCCGTGCCAAGGATCAAACAGTACATGGACTGCAAAGAGTACATTAACTGCAAACTGGGATGTCTACTGACAGCACAAAAATAACTGCAAGAATAGCACTATAACATGTTACTAATATGATGCAATATGTAATTTGAAAGATTATAAAATGAAGAAACAGCCTCCTCAACTACTCGTATTAATGATAAATGACCATTCTGCCATAACGCCGCTTCCTTGCATAAAATTGAAATAAGTGAATATTGTTGCTTTGCTAATTAGTCATAAGAAAAAGAAATTAAACATGCCAAGCTTGAATATTTTACTATGTTAGGCAGACAAAAATTAATTACTGAAGATGCTATAAATACATAATTATTGAGTTTAATCTACAAATATGGAAATTATAACTCATAAAACTGGTAAAACTCCTATTTCTCTATTTTGCCTAAGCAGCATGAAACAGAAATAAAAGTATTTTCAGCAATTTTACAAGCACAAAAAAGGCTCTTGGGAGCCTTTTCTGCAGTAAGCACACACAGATCAAGGCACCAGTGGTCCCTCTAATCCAAATATGTGCCAGGCACCATTGCTTTTCCTTGAAATCTTCCAGCTGTTGATGACTCAGTTTTTGAGCTATGAACTAATAGCAGCATTCCCTCTTTCAGTATTAGAAAAGTGATAATGTCCGTTATTTAAAAGTTTGTTGGATTGTAAGCACTCATAACTCTTTATTAAATGCAACAGAAAACATTTCTTTATGTTGTTGTCTCTCCATCTGTGCAACTTCTTGTTCTTTGCCACCCAAAATTCAGATGTAGTATTTGACCTTTGTCCTTCATGCAAAGCATTCTTGTGCTAATTACATGATTTTCATGCAGACTTTGCAAGACCTACAATCATCAGTTTGTAGTTCACAGTCTCTTCTCTCTGTTTTGCAGCAAATATCTGAACAGAAACAAATGTAAAAATTCTTCCAGAATCATCATCCAGCAAGGCACATAATTTTATTTTATTATTATTATTTAAGGATTTTCTTTAAGGATTTTTTTTCCCATAACCAGTTACTCTTAAGTAGTTGCTTTCAGCTGACACAACAAAAACCTTTTTGCAAATGGATAAAACCCACCATTGATAGACAATAAAGCACTTTACCTTTATTAGACAGAAAATGTCACTAGTTTTGGAGTCACATCCCAATCAATCAAAACCACCAAGAGGTTCAGAGAGACGTGCTCAGAAACATTAGCAATTGACACAGGAGCATTAATACTTGGTGGCATACAAGTGAGTATATTAATGGTATTAAGTTGCCTGAAGACCTCTGAAGTTCCCCATCTTTACATCTGCTTTTGAAAAATAGTAATTCTTATGAGTTACTGACTTCTGTTCTTTCTAATGAGCTTCATTCTTCAGTAACAAAGATTAAGTATTAGAAACAAAATATGAAGGACACTGAAGTCATACAAATGCATTTTACCATTTAGACACTATCGGAGACAAGCTGAAGTATCAAATTATATTGTGAGGATATTAAAATAACTCATTGTTATTGTAATACAGTTACACCAGTTTATCCCCCGTGTTATGCTAGGTGCTGAGGAATACCTCTGCAGACCATGGAAAACTTGGGGAGATAGACAATCAAGAAGATTTCAGAAACACATCAGAAGTTGGTGAACCCATTATTCTCACATACGTATATAGCTTAACTCCTCTTTAATCCACACTTTGCAGAGGTCACCAGAGTTATGGGATGGTATGAACAGCATGTGCTATATTTCAGTGATAGCACTACTTAGAAAAAAATATTCAAAGTTCATTTGATAACCTGATCTTCATTTACTATAACAGGTCTCATTAAAATTCACTAATAAATATATATTTGCATTTTTCTTTGAATCCCTATTGTATGCAAGGATTTTGTAGCTTCTTTTAACTATATAGGATATTAAAGCAGTTCTTCAGCTGTGAAAGCTCTAGTGCCCCCAGTTTAAGTGATCACTAGAGAATAACAAATTGAAGCTTTTGACTAGTTAGCAAGAGGAAAAACAATCAACCTACAGGGAAATAATACTTTAATACACGGTAGGAAAGGAAAACAGATAATCACCTACAAGAAGAAACTGAGTAATTTCATCTGCAATTTTGCAGCTTGATATTTTCAAGCTATCCATAAAATGCCAGCAGATCGGTATTCTCACTTTAATACCATATCTAGGGCAAGAATGAGACTGATAATTTGAATGCACTTTGATGGTGCATCAAATTAATTTAGTCCTGAAGAGCAAAACGGTTGTGTTTCTGAACCATAACCGGATGGCACAGAGAATGCGAACAAAAAGAATGAAAGCTTTATTTCCCCTCTTCAGAAGCCAATCTTTATAATACTTTCATTAGCAGTTAAAAACCATTACTTTGAAATAGAAAAAAAATGGATTTTATGATTCTGAACACTATGGGGTATAGTTTTGCTTCCCCGTTTTACTAACAGGCAATGTAAAGAGTTTATTTTATTGATGTTAGACTTTTAAAAGGTTTGTTTGTAAAAGAACCAAACAAAAATATACGCAAAAGGAGCTGTAGGATTTTTGTTTCTTCTAACCAGTATAAAAGGAAACTGCTTCCTTCGTTTAAGAAAGAAAAGTGATGGAGTGCACTTTTTTCTATAGGAAGACAATTCTAGTAGTCAACACAAGAAAATCAAATTTTTCTCTTGTGAACATAGGCAGAATAATTTTGTGTATAACAAAAAACCAAAAAACAGCTGAAGCTGTATCCAGTAATATACATAACACAACACATACCAAAGGAAATTTCTGTTATGCAAAATACTAGGTTGCTACATAGAATATGAATTTTATTCAAGCCTCCTAACCCACAAGGAAATCCTTTAGGATATGAGAAAGTCTGATTGAGAAATGTTTTATTTTCCTATGCAAATACAAGCTATAACTTTACCTACACTTTGTCAGTTTGGCACATTTCTTCTGCCCATATATAAACACTTCAGTTATTTGAGCTGATAGAAGGAAATGTGCATTTCCATTAAGTCAGAAGATGCACCTCAAAAGCAGGTATTTACAATGTGGGGTGGAGCAAACTGCTTTCTCCTGCTTATTTCTCTCCAGTAAGTATAAAGTGAGTCTAGACAATTAGGTGAGTGAAACAAGACAAGATGTTCTGCATTGTTAAGGCAGTATTAACACCTGGAAACACAGCAGAATTAAGCTGATGGCAAGCTCTACCACTTCAAGCACTGTTAAAAAAAGGGAGAGCATAAAGGGGGTGAGAAAAGAGAAGCTATGACTTGGAATAGTCAAAACAGTAATGTATTATTTTCTCCATTGCACATTTGAATGGTAAAGATCAGCACTAAGAACATACTTTCCTCATGTATTTTAATCTATCCACGCTGAGAATATCAGACTGGTACAAAACTTTATAAAATAAGAAGGAAAAGAAAAAATACTTTGAAATTTTTTCTACCTGCAACAATGACAATTCAGGAAAACCTAGCTTCAGATACCATAAGGACATACTGTGCAACCGTAACATGATTTAATCTGAAATCCTGAAGACAGCTAATACTTGAAAGCCTTGTCTTTGATATTTTGCTGGTCAAAGATTATTGCATGCCTTTTGATTCCAGGCCTCTCATTAGTTGTTATTCTTGCAAACTGTCCCAGGAAATCTAGACTATTGCAAGACTTGAGAATTACACCTGTCTTCTCAGTAAATATTCAATGGCATGATTGCTCTTAATTAGCATGAAACTTTAAGGGATCAGTTGCTAAATAATAAGACCCTTTAATATTTAGTGAATACTGATTTCTAGTCCCTGATGATCATATACTGTCTTACTCTCTACATGTCTAAGCACAGGTCAGATGAATGATCCTACAGTAAACCAGGTACCCTCACTTCTACAATTCAGTGACTGAAAAAACTTGCCTATTTCTGCCGACCAGTACTAGCATAGACACTAAGAACAAGAAACAAACAGATGAAGAGTGACCACTTATTCTAGCAGATACAGTTTTGAAATAAAAATATTCTTGTTTTAACAGTTGTTTTACTCCTCTTCCAGCAGGATGCTTTCCAGATGAGCAAATGCTCAGGAGAATAGGCAAGCCTTATGGACTAGCAATCATTCTAAAGAGCTTGTCCCTAAGAATTTTGAGAGTTTCAGAGCCACAGACTATTTCACAACTTAGTACAGTCTAAGTGCTAACGCGGACAGGAAAGTCCTGTCAACCACAATCCCATCTCTCCAAAATCATAGACTGAATCTTACTTTAACTCCCAGTCAAATATAGCTTTTTCTCTTTCTATGATTCTCAACTTGCCTTTCCAGGTGGTTGTTTTATGATCCAGAACAAAGGGAAACTGTCTCAGCCATTGCAAATACCCATTACTGGTACTGAAGGGTATATGGCTGGCAAAGGAGCCAGACTCAAATAAAATGCTAAGCAGAAATGATGACACCTGAACCATTTGCAATTTTGGCTCACCATACATGGAAAACTAAAGTGAACTTCATAACACTATTAATTGCTTGCAAATTGCCAAGATATCAAGAAATCTCCAGAAACAGTTTTAATGAATAGTTAGAACAGGAAAAAAGGTGAGTGAGGGGAAGAACGATCAAAACCTAAGGAGTTTCTCATGAATCAAAACAGAAACACCTAGATCAAGATGCTAAATTAAAAACTAAATTGTCTAAGACTGCCTAGAGTGGTTGTGAAGTCTCCTTCTCTGGAGATATTCAAAACTCACCTGAATGTGAACCCGTGCAACTTGCACTAGGTGAACCTGCTTAAGCAGGAGGTTGACTAGATGGTCTCCCAAGGTTCCTTCCAACCCCAACCATTCTGTGATTCCTCATTCTGTGTCTGTATTGAATCAAAAACATGACTGTTTCCCATTTCAGCAACCATTTGTAAATCCAGCTCAGCTATTAGCCACAAAAAGTACGTAAAAAGGTTTCATCTTTCAACCTAGGCAGTTGGTTAAGTTATTCCTGTTTCCCTGACAACCTGCCAGCATTCAGGACACAGTGAAATTCCCAACTGAGTTGCTGATCAGGCAATAAATAATTTAGTTGTTTCATTCTTTTGTGGACTTGTGTTTGTCATAATGATAGAGCAGCAAACAGCTTTTCATCTAGTTCATAAATGGGACAAGAGTGAGGTAACACCAGTTGTTAAATTAGCCAAGTCTCTTCAGATGTCTTTGCCTGGAACCATAGTAAAAACAAAGAACAAGAGCTCTGCTCACATCAAGACTATGCCTTTAACACACCTAGAGTTATCATTAGCTTCATCCTTTTTAAGTGCTGTTTTATTTCAAACTAGGATGTGAAAATACTTAATATAAAGGTAACTGCTATTGTTACTGGGCTTTCTCCAACATAGAAACGTCACTTCACTGACAAAAAAACTTATTACACACAGCATAAGGCTTCACTTCTTTTGTGTAATCTCTCCATTGAGTAGAGCAGATGAAATAACATATAAGGCTAGACAGCACTCTTAAACAAAACATTGAGCAAGGAAGGCACTGTGCATCCAACTCTTCAAGGAGTCTTTTCCTACTTATTTTCCTTGTACTCCTAAGATAGACTAGGTTCTTCTCTTCTCCCTTTTAACCATGCTTGGAAAAGATGAGATATTTGCCACAGTGATGCTTATTCCTGCACATCCAAACCCAAATACCAGTGCAGCTGTGTGTGGGAGTCAAGGCTATGAAATAGTTGAAATAATGGTGTCTTTGCCTCATGAAAAAAAATTTAAAATTACCCAATAGGACCAAATGTGTTTTGCCGAAATATGAATAAGTGGCAATTTCCTGGGTGCTCTGAGTTCCGCAGCTTGTTCATAACTGAGTCCTTCATTAGCATTTTTTAAGCATCTCTCCTCATTTTCATTGCGTCACTGAAAGAAAATTATGCCTCAGCCTTACTTTATTTCCAACATTAATACAAGCCAATATTCATTCCCCCACCCCTCTCCTTTCAAGATTAGGCTTTTCTGTCAGGAAAAAAAAAAAAAAGACATCCTCTGAAAGTCTGGTTTCTACAAAAAATACTTTCACAATTTCAAGACAATGAAATCTGAAATTTCAGAGTGGCTATATTCTGGTACTATCAGGAAATTAACATAGTCCAGGAATACAGAGACCAGAAAATTAAATTCTCCATGAATGGTTCAGTGCTATCTAACTCCTCAAGCTGCAGGGAGTTTAAAGAGAAGTAAGGCTTAAAGTGTATGTGTGTGTATATTTTAGTAACAATTCTTTACCTCCCTCCAGTGCAGGACCATAGCATGTCCAGAATGAATTACTGCCATTTAAAATTTTTCTTCCATGTTGACAAGAACCAAGGGGGTCTTTTCTGACATTCCATGCCTTAATTTCTTTTGCCATACCTCAAATTTTTCAGAGGACCTACAGATACATTTTGGCAACTTTATACCTTGCAATTAGAAAAGGCATTGCAATTATGACCATTAAAATACCTGAATTAAAAAAAAAAAATCAGTTGTGTATTTGGGACTGAGTAATTTTGGGAGTTTTGTTTGGGGTGAGTTTTTTTTGGTTGTTGTTTTGGTGGTTTTTGTGTGTGGTTTTTTTGTTTGTTTGGGTTTTTTTTTTTGTTGTTTGTTTTTTTTTGTTTTTTTTTTTTTTTAACTGCAGTAACTCTTTCAGAGCAGTAATTCCGGGGAGTGATTTGAGAGTGTAAAAACATGCATCTAGTGCTTTAAAGTACCCCGCATGTTCTCCAGCTGCTAGTCCTGAAGTAGCTCCCAATAATTACATAGCCTACCTGCCCAGCTTCTATTGATGTCTTAGATGATATGCAGTGTATTCCTTTGATGCCCCTGTTTAGGTACCTGGGTTGCTCCTTTTCAGTTTAGTTTGCCTGTATAAAATAAGACAGGCAGCAATGTCTGCTCCATAAAGCTAAAAAGAGGTTTCAAGAGTCACTGATCAGTTTAAGAAATGTGAAGAGGCAGACAAAATTGGTTTCAGTAACTCAGTACATTAGGAAAGTAGGGGATTTGTTCAGGAAGGCATTATACTGTGCTAGTGACAAATGGGAATCAACCTGCATCATTGAACCAGAATACACAGCCCAAGTAGAAATTAAGTGTTGAAGCACCTCAGGTGGTGTGGTACCATTAGGAGAGGAGTTAATGAGAAAAATCATGATATGGAGAAACATCAGAAAAAAAAATCGAGTTGAAAAAATTATCAGACAAAAGGTCTGGCTACAGTCTATCAGAAACTGACTTTGAGCCTAAGGAAATGCACTTTATCTCCCAGGCAGGCAGCTCAGTCTGAGCTCTAGAAGAAAAACTCTTAAGTGCAGATAGACTATTTTAAGAGCATATGAAAGATAGAATAACCTCAGGAACAACTTTAAGTTTTCTGTATTGACAGTGAACTATGAGATGCTATAAAAACCTACTTTTCTTTCAACATTCAATGTAGAAATAAAATTAGTATTAAAGTGGAAGAAGCACACTATAAAATAAAAATAGGGCAAGGTAGCAATTCTTGGAGCAATTTTTTCTAAGTTGTTCACACAAAAGAATGTATGCTAATGCCTATTTAATACTGAAGTAAAAAAAAAAAAAAACCCAAAGCCAAAACAACCAAGAAACCTTAGAAAGACTTAAACAAGGAAATTCAGCTTTTTAAAAATATCTTTTCCGTTAAGAAAAAAAAGATGTGTTTGACTGCTTTTATAGATCTTTTCCCAAGTTTATTCACTGTAAGCCTGATCCGGTATACACTGAAGCCATAGGAAATTGCATAAGATACTTGCAATCTATGAAAAGGTGTCATGACAAGATGTTTCATCCTGTCACAAAATCCACATATTTTAATACAGCATTTAAAGACAAACATGAACACAAAAAAATCTCTGATTCTACCTAGACTTTTGAATCAGTGGCAGTGCAAGAATGTCTAAGAAACAGCACATTACCCATAATTTTTAACTATTTGACCTTTATTACAATTGCAACTATTCATGGCTGCCAATTACAGAATCCCTATTTGTCATGTTTTCTCTCCTAAGCAATAAAAGTTATGCCATTCCTGCTAGGCTGGATCTTGTACATTTTTAAAAGTTTTTTAGTTTAAAACCATGACGGTATCTAAATTGAGACTTCTGTATTCAGACTTAACACACTCAGAAGCTTTATTTTACACAATCTTTCCATAACACTGTAAACACTGACCAAAAAAATAAGGCTGAAATTACCCAACAATTCTTCTATAGCTGTCTATATGCTTCAGTCACATGTCTACTTTTACATCCAGCTACATGGGCCTCAACTCCTACCTTAAACCAGTTTTTAATCCCTGAAGAAATTGTTTCATTCATTGTCACTGTATTGTCCCCAGAAAATCTGATGCACTGTTAGAGAATAACCTGTTGTATAGTATATTGCCCTATATTTTCCTGAAAAAAAAAGATAAATTGCTGCAATAAATTATATCTGCTGTTTCCTTCCTTATTTCCAGCTTTCAGAATCTGCTATTGATAAACAGCAGGGCAGTTATATCAATTTCACTTTTTTTGCCCCAGGAAAGTTTGTAGAGTAGAAATTATTAAGCAAACCAATGCTAAGAGAGCTAAGATATTGAATGGTGTTTTTTGGCTCCTAATCATGCTGCACATGCTTCTACAGATATGACTCAAAGACAAGCGAAGCACTACTGTACTTGCTCCTAAAGCACACCCATCCCCGATTGTAGCAAATCTCCCTGGCACATGTGAACTTAGCGGGATAACTCATTTCTATGGCAGTCACAGACACATGGGAAGGAAGGGCTGGTGACTCTGAAAATGACTGAATAACTGAAATGTCCCTAATGTCATGAGAGTTTGTGTTTCTAATACAGATGTTTCTATTCTCTCTCAAAAGAAAAGCAGCAGCAAAAAATTCCACAAAAAAAGCAAACAAACACAAAAAAAAAAAAAAGAAAGGAAAAGAAAAATAACAGAAAATATTGGGAAATGAGACTTCAGGTGTGTTGGCTTCTTTCTTCTGTTCCTTTTAAATCTCATTACAAATATCCTAACTTCTATCTCTTGAGTCTATTTTTGTTTGGTTAGTAGGCTGTTTTGTTTTTTTTTTTCTGATTATGGTTTTTCTATTTTGCTTTTTTGTTTGGTTGGGGTTTTTTTGGCAGGGTGGTGGGTGATGGGGTAGGAAGGCAGAGGAATTACTGCTACACTTTCTGTCATTTTGTCCTAACCTAGTGGCACCATTTTCTTCAGTTCCTGCATACCTGCTTCCACCAAACTTTGTTTAATGTAAAAGGGAGAAGGATAGTAACCCTAGGATACAACAAATTACTTCCCTCAGAATGTATAAAAAAAACCCCAAAACCTTGCCGGACATATTATCGTATTATCACTTGTGTGCCTTGCACAACCTCCAGGGATGGTCAACAGCTTGTTCTTGAAAACAGGCACAGGGATCCTTCATATCTACAGAAGAAATTTCTAAAACCTTTAAGTCCCTGAGAATAGATCAGTTAGAGCATGGAGCTAATAACACCAAGGTCATGGGTTCAATATCAGTATGGGCCATTCACTTCAGAGTTGAACTTGACCATCCTTGCAGGTCCCTTGCAACTCAGAATATTCTGTTAAAAAAAATACTATGGTATTTAATGCTATAATTTTATGCCTATAACACTTGTTTTTGTGATTGTTGTTAGCCATTTTAGAACACTTTTTTGAAAGGAAGACAAAAAAATAAAACAAATCAACTCAAAAGCAAAGCTAAAAAGCCTATGTCACATTCTTACTTGTTTTTTTCAGGTTTTTGCATTAACTGCTTGTAGTTATCATTACAAAGCCATTTTGCCTATATCATTTGAGTTTAACCCTAAATACTTCCAGGAAAAAGGAGGAAAGAATATTTACCTCACAAGAATCACACTAATTAGATCAAAATGCATTTTTAAAGCGATTAGCCAAGGAAGGAATGATAAAAAAAAAAAAAAGACTAAATACAGCTTTAACAGTAAACCACTTCTTTGATCAAATTATTTATTATCAAAATCTATTTAAAAGAAGACCTTATTGTATCTGCAAAAAATAAAGAGCATTTGAAGACTGAACAGTGTTGATGGAATATGGTAGGAAATCCTAAGGTATCTCTACTTTGAGATACAAAATATGAGCAACACTTCCTGAACTGTGTGGTAAATTGCTACATTAATCAAGGTAAATCAAGCCTTGCATAAGAATGCCTTTTTGAAATAATAATTCAGTTTTATTTTCTGTCTAAATTTTGAGGACATAATTGTTTGAAGACAGGGCATCAGAATTTCTCATAAGGAAATGAATTAAATCCACTCTTTTTTTTTTAGAGAATAATTTTAAATAGCATTAAATAATATTCATAAGAAAAAGCACTTCAAGTCAAGAAACCAAGATACAAGATGAATGAGACATTAAAAATAATGGTGTTGTCACAGTTAACAATTTTACTGCTTACTAGAGGCATGGCCAGTTAGGCTAGAATTACTTAGTAGCACAGTCTCTGCAACCCAGTGGTATTTTCATTTGAGACTCAGCTGTTGGAGGAAAATGCAAGTCTTTTAATGAACTATGAAATCAACCAGTAAAACACTTTAGCTTATGAGAGGCTGACTAGTATCAAGGTGATATATCATACACAGAGGGTGCTGTTCAGTCTACTACGGTACAGTGAACTCAGTTGCAAAACTACAGGATCCACCAGCAAATACTTACCAACAAAAGCTTTGCGAGGCAAATGAGGGTGTCTGAAGACAGCTTTAAGATATCGTATTGCTCTTAACTTCACAGAACCACAGCAGGGGTTGGAAAGAGGGAAGGGGTTTTCATCACTCCTCTTCAGTGTCTCCACACATTTTTTGGTTCCCAACATAAATCAGATCCTCCTTCTAACTAACAACCATTTCTGGCTGAGACATGTAAGGAACGCCTGGCTGGGCTTTCTAGCAGAAGCATTCATATTACTTAAAAATACAAAGAAAAATCCTGAACACGTCCTGAATGCTTTGATCATGCATTTCTGTCATAGCCTCAGATAACTCAACGATTACAATATACAAGCATTATAGGTTAAAAATATCCCAATTGGGTTTTTCTAATAATTACAGTCCAGTTAATTGTATATTAATACACCATCAATAAAATTACCTGCTGATACTAAACTACAAGTAAGAGCTAGTGAACAGATTGGATCACCTCACTTTTTTCTCATACAGGAATTGTATCAGATAAAATACAAATCAAGCTAGAGGAAGTTAAATCTAGAAGTCTTTAAAAATTCATAAACCATGTAAAAGATTCAGGGAAGGCATATGATTCCTGGGCTAGTCATAGTAATAACAGGAATCACAACAGGTGATGAGGCAAAGGCAGAGGAGGGATGATGAAAATTAACAATAAACAATATAAAATTGACAAATTACAGAACTTGCCTTCTTAGAAGTAAACATCACTTTAAGTAACTTACAGGTTTAAAGAAAAGCATGTTCAGGAGTAGAGGAGCACAAAAAAACTTTAAAGTTGCTATCAACAGGTATTTCAGGAGGTCTTCAGCTTCCTGCAGAACCTGTTAGCACTTTTCCTAAGCTAAAGAAAGAAAAGTAAACAGCATCTTGGAGGGGATGTTTGGGTCAATGATTGGGGAGAACAACAACAACAAAAAAACCCAAACAAAACAAAACCCAACAACAATAAAACTCCACAAACAAAAAAAAATAAATAAACCAAAACAAAAAACAGATTAAAGCCCTTTTCTCAAAGGGTGTTGATGATGCTTTGACTACCCAATAAGTAACAACACTGTCAAATCAGAGCAATACCACCCAAAACTCAGAGCAGTGTTACTATGTATTTTTTCCTTTTGACCAATGGCTTAATCTTTGTTTGTATCTCAGTTTTCTATCTTTAAAAGAAAGAAAACAGGACAGAAAAGAATTTATAGCTTAAGAGAAAAATGTAGGAGCCTTGCACATGTTAGATTTACTTGGCTGGGCCTGGACTGGGTGGAAAATAAAGAATAGAAACTTATTCAAAGAGATGTCTTTCAGTTTTAAATAGAAATATTTTGAGAATTGCCACCACTAAAATAAAACTTAGTACCTACCTAAGAAATAGATGTCTATACACAAGCAACAAACAAATAACACATGATAGATGCTGAGTCATAGCATCTGTAAGTCAGCCTCAAACAAACTATTTCTGAGGTACCATATTAAAACAAGTTACTCCATACTTAAAATTTTGGTTTGGCTTTTGTTTTACAGACTCCTTCCTGAAGTTTCTCTATAGATGTGGTAAGAGATTGTTCATTTGAAAAGGCCAACAACAGCGTTAGAGTCAAGTCAACTGTTACTTCATTTGTACATGCAAAAAGGAAATACATGCAGGGGTGAGGAAATTACGGGAAATGCAAAATATTCTTCAGAAGTCACACACTGAGAAGAAAAATACTACAAGTAGTCAAAGCAACTGGATTTTGTACCACCCAGTATTTGGAAAATATAGAAAGCGCTTAAGGTTCACGAGTATGAGCCCAAAGATCCCAGTAAGAAGCCTTATACTAGAATTAACTCTCAATTCTGCCTTGGTCATCTACTTCCTTACAAATATCTTGCTGTGCATGCCACCAAAGAAAGGCCCTCAAATTAGAAAGATTAGGAAGATTCTTTCCTAGGAGGAGAGAAAGTTTTCTAAAGTTAAGCAAACATTACTACAGAGAAAATATGTGTCATCATGATATGCTAGCTATCACAATGTAGCTATATGGACTCAGTACTTGTTTTGAATGACAACTGAGGGTTCTTTGCAAACTGCACAACAGAAATTCTTTCATTCCCCACTGCAATCAATTATTTCAACAGCTGAAAAAAACCACCAAACTTAAAGCTTCAGTCCTCCTGAGGAATTGTTACTATTTTTGCTCAATGGAATAAGATTCTTAAGTCCTTGATTAAAAAACCTTGCATGTGACATTGTGGAATTTCAGAGGCTAACATCTATTTTGAGCATTAGAACAAAGGGGTCAAAGAGATGAAGTGTCCTTGCACTTTGAAATGTGGCCACAAAAGTGGTATCATTATGGTCTATGCTTATTGTATCTCTGTGACCAAGTGTGCTTGATTTATATATAATTTTTCTTTTTATCTTCCAAAGTAAACTCAGCAAGGGAAGTGGTTATGTAAATGTGCACTACACTCAGCAGTGGAACAGTGGCATTAGAACAGTCACACTGGAGAATGAGTATGTAAAAGAAAATGTTTATTAATTTGCTAAAATAATCACAAGAAACATGCTGTCAAATTAATATGACCTTCTGTACAGACTGGCAGAACATTTTGCAACAACAGTATGTTTTTGTTTTCAGTGTTTTGCGATAAGAAAACTGAAGTCTATGTTCTTGCTTTATCATGAGAGAGTTGATAGTGCCCCAAAACATTTCATCAATGACTGCGATTGCCTTAAAAAATTCACAGCACAGGCATCTGTTATGAAGGAGACAGGCACCAGAACAGAGACTGATAAACACCCAGAAAGAATGGAGAGCCGATGCCTTGTGGAAAAAAATAGTGCCTGAAAGCTTGAGAAACAGTAAGAAAATTGCTCAGAATACAATGAAAGAACAGAGACAATTATTGGTAGGTTTTGTTTTGTTTTGTAATCTTTGATGTTATTTTGTTTCTAAGAAGTCTAATTATTGGATTCATATAACAATGTGAAATTTTATGACTCAGAACAGCAAATTTTGCATTTTGTTTTGGACAAACAAAAAGGAACTTATGAACATCCAGGAATTTACAATAGTGCCAATAGCAATCTGATACAAAAAAAATATTCCTTTTAGAATTCTGGTTTTAGTTAACTGCTATCACATCTTTTAGGCACTTGCTGCACAAGTTACTATGAACCAAAACAACAATAGAAAAATAATCTGTTGGATGTGGGTCAAGCTGTGGGACCAACCCAAAGATATCCGCTCAAGTGGCAGCCATGCACACGGTGATAGTTCCCTCATTAGGAACACAAAACAGGGACCATAAGAATTCTTTCTGCTCTGCTAAATCTTGGCTGAGACTAAATATTTTATCCATTCTGGAGAGTGCCAAGTGACCTAATGTTTCTCATAAGTTTTAACACCACCACCACATGTAGCACTGGCTTTTGAAGGGCTGGATTCACTTTCTAGCAATGAGATACACACATCCAACTCAAGAGAAGATCATAAAAGGCAGTCACTTGACATAAAAAATACAGGCCATCCAAAGGCTGGCAGGCTCAGTCCTAGAATGTCTTAGCATGTCAGAGCTGCAACTGAAAGCTGCCAAGACAAACTCTTAATGGAGCTATTAGAAATCAGGAATAATAAAAAAAGCCTTTAAACTCAAAAGCAAACATGAATGCCACACTATGATTGAGAATTCCATCAAAAAGCACTAATATACTTGCAAAACTTAAGGCTTGTGTAGCAAACTAAATAGTTTATCTATTTACTGTATAATGGAAACTTGCAGCAGCACAGAAGCAATAAAAAGGATCATGTCAAGGGGTGAATAGCTCTCATGGCCTCAGTTACACAGTATGTAGGTTCTTAGGAGGAACAGCACTAGCCTTGTTTTTGCAGATTAAATACATGCCTGATTTTACTTTATACCTAAGAGAATGTTTCAGCATTGCAGAAAGCCCAGAAGATCCAGAATTTATCAGGTAATATTTAGCGAGGAATACACCAGCTCACCTACGGCCTAAATGTCTTCTACATTAGCTGAAGGACATAGGCTGTTCACCAGATTTGCACAAACTGATCCTTTCTCTGTTCCACTGGCAAACTATCTGCAATATCAAATGGTATATTGTGTTCATTTTGTCTCTTAACTGTGCATAGACAAATCCCAATGTGTGTAAGCATTCATATATTGCTGTTGATGAAACCTATCATGCTGTGTAGAAAATAAATTGTGCAAAGGAGGACCTCTGCATTCCATGTAAAGGCAACAATTGCATTTTATTTCATCCTTATGTCCCCTCTAAGAATAGCTTATCGTTAGTTAGAGTCCAAAACTGGGGACAGTTAAGAGACCAACATGCTACTGATGAAAGCTGAAGACTCTCAGCTCTCCACTGGTTTATTATTGCCATCTGTCTCCTGATGAAACATCAAATTACTTGGAGAACCAGCAGGGCTGTGCTCTGATTTTCTTTAGCAGCAAAACACACACACTGCCATTTCTCATGACTGCTGATCGGACTGTTTCAGTCACATTCTAAAAAACTAAAAATGACCAGCAGAATTCAAAACTTCCCACATTTAAGATGTCTATTAGAAAAATAGACTGTTCATTCAGTCACTAAAATATATACTTCAAAAGAGGCTGAAGAAACCTTCTGCCTCAGGTGGTAATCACAGGAGATCTACAAAGAATTATTCTTTAACACATAAAGAGTAACATTCTTGTTGTTATACACCCTTCAGTTTGATACACTCCAGCTCTACCTAGGACAGGGCTACACTGTGCAATAGCCTACTCCACAGACACTCTAAACAGGGATCCTGCTAACCCTTGGATCCAAGTCATCCTAGACACCCTCTAAAAGACAAAGTTTTTTAATTTAGGCTGGGCAGCACATAGCACTGCCTTCACAAAAAGTACCGTGTTGACCAGTGCATTCAGGTGACTGCTCTGCTGACAGAAGCAAAAGTGTAGGTCTTGCAAACCCAAATCCTTTACACTGCAAGAAAGGACAACTAGCTTCTTCTGGATCACACTGGAATTGCTGTATCTGAGCATACTGAGGATCAGAGTGAAGAAAAGGGCTCAGAAACTGTATACATTTCCCCATTACTCTGGGAATAAGGATGTGTTTCCTGAGAAGAGAAAGTTTTTTAATTTACTCCTTCACTGTTTGTAAGGCTGGGGTTGGGGATGCCACAACACCACATGGATTTCTTTTTCTTCCACAGCTGTCAGAAGACTCCAGATAAAACTCCTGTCATTTTCTCTTTATTACCAACATTAGAGTTCTCACTGGAGCTGTGTATATGTAGGACTTTTCTGGAAGTTCAGAATAAAATGGATGCATTTCAAGCTAACTACAGTCTATTTATAATCCAACCAAATGCATCTTCTCATTGTAGTGGGCTTGTGAATTCATATTCAGTATAAAACTGCAGGTGCTGTCAACCCTTTCCAAGAGATCCTTACTGTTATTTCTCTGTTCCCTTACAACTACTGTGCTTCCTGCAAAAACAAAACCCAAAGTAATAACAAAAGTTTCAACACTACATGTCCAACTCATCATATCCAAATACACTTTATACTGTAGAAGTCTCCACACTTACATCTTCCTATTTGGAACAGGAGCTTCAGGCAGAGATTCATTACTGGTTTGAGTATGATGCTGCTTTGTGATGATAGTATATGTTTGCCTATAGTTACTCTGAGCACCAAAGGCAAGAGGGAAATTGACTTTCAAACTAAAATCCTGTTAACAGAACCTGAATAAAATATATATAAAAGATATTTTTGGACTTCTCATGATGTTGAAACTCATGATTCATTAATATTTTAACCTTCCAGCCTGGAATATTTTATGTTCTCCTTTTCATTTAGTAGCTGATTAACCATTCCAGTCATTTGAGGGAATACAGGTATCCACACATTTTTAGGTGTCATTGATTCCACATTTTTAAAATCAGAATGCAATTTCCTGGAAAAGAAAGTTGTTATTGGAATAGATCAAAAGCAATTTTATAGCCTGTCTTTCAGGCAAGTTTGTTTTCTCCTTATCTTACACATTCGAGTAAATAAAAGTGTAAGAAAAAAAAAGGCACTCTCCCCCCATTGTTTTTCAAAAAGCCCAAGCTGAAGACTAAAAGCAAAAAAATCCCACTATCCTAGAAAACCTTTAAGAGATTCACGTTATCAGGATGGGATTTCGTGTCTCTTGCCTTTATGAAAATAAGAATATTATTAAACTAAATGCTATGCATAGAGAATATTCTCAGTTGTGAAGATTTCTTCTATATTCTTAACTTAAATTGGAAAAAGATTAAAAGTAAAAAACTTTTAATTGGGCAGTAGAGATATTTTTCTTCTTACTGAATGTTCCATTTCATTAGTTTCCAAAGATCATTCATCTTGCTTGGTAGTTTTTTCACCTGTAGAATTCACAAGACAGTTTGTAACTCAAACCCAGGCCAAGATTCTCAGATATGTTCAGCTCCATTTCAACACCAAATATTAACATGATTACCACACTGGGTTTTGATCGCTCTTAAAAATCTGACCTGTCGGCATAAGTGAAATGCTCAGCAACACTGATTAGCTTCTGTAAAAGAGTTCATCATGTATCATCTGCTCTAGGGGACTCTTTCCTAGATATAATTGAACAAAGATTTTCGAGGCAGCAAACAACTACTAACCTACACAGGGAAAGTATTGTGTGAACATACTGTAAGTACTGATAATTAAAAGTCAAATCTCAATACTACTGAAATCTTTAAAATTTCTATTTACTTCAGCAGGGTTAAGATTTTTCATACTACTACAAATATATTTGGACATTGCTATTTTCCTTTTCTAAAGATGTACAGAGATGGTAAAAAAAGGGTTACACTTATGCCCCTACCCAGCCCCACCACTGTGAAGTCTACTAAAATAACATTATGTTAATGACAAAGGTATTCAGCAAAAATAAACATGATGTACATACACATCAGAAAACTGTCATGAAAGACTTTATTTTCAAGTCAAGACTCATGCAGAGTTATCTGCATACTTTTTGAAGTTCCTGACTTCTTCTCTTTCCATTACCTGGAACACGTTAAAAAGGTCTGACCAATGTTTTCATTCTATTCACAGTGACTTTTCTCCAAACAGAAATGATGTTCTTAAAGTACCATAATAGCTTTACAAAGGATTTTCATGGAGTCACAAACACTGGTCAGCATGTGAAGAACCCAAATGAGGCACACTAAAAATGCATGCATTTATCCTTTCAGCTAATGGCTTGCTGGAGTTTAGGCATACTAGCTAGCCCTCAAAAGCTGTTGGAGCTACTCTGTTCATAGGACACTTGTTTCCACTTCAATTCAGCCTTTTTTGTGTGTCTGTCCTTAATGCCTTGTAGAAACTGTCTGTTCTGCTATTTTCCCCCAATTTATACTCCTCAGGGTGTGTACTGAATTTCATGATATTTGGAAGGACAACAAATGCCAGTATCAATTTTATTGCTATTTTCTAGGAAGTCTTTGTTGTTGTTTTTGGTTTTTTAAGTGTATTGAATTACACTTCAAATCTTACCCAGTTGTGGATACAAGGATGAAAAACAAACTAGCAAGCTGTTACCTTCTAAATAAATGTAAAGTAAATGCAGACATAGTAGTATTTTCCAAATGAATTCCACTAACATCAGGAAGAGGTTGATGTTTTAATTTGTGTGATTTCAAACTTTGGCCCTACAAGTTTTTTTCCACACACTTTCAGCTGGATTTCGACATGATGCAGATATTCAATCTGCTTAACTGTTAGTGACTCAGACTAATGGCTGGCAATTTCTGCAAACATTTCAGCCTCAAGTTACTTCAGCATTGGTTTGTTACTTCTTTAAAGTCTTGCTTCATTTGTTATGCTGGAAAAAAAGATCAAAATAAGACCCAGCATCTTCACTTCTCTCCTTTGGTTTATAATAATAACTCCTGTGAGGTGATAAATCCTACACTAACTCTGATGACTAGAGAATTTTTTAACATATTAAAATAAATGCACAAATCTCATGTTTTCTTTCTTGAGGAAACCAAACAGTACAGACTGCCTTGTAGATGCAGAATCAAATAATAGATAAAAATTAATTTATGAGATAATTGAAAACAAAAAACTCATGCGAAATCTCATTATTAAGTATCTGCAGTTTTGATAACGTGGTTGTTAAACCTATTTAAATATATGGATGTGAAAACACTAACATTACTTACATCTCACAAACGAAAATGCTTTCAAGTCTTTAAAATGACTAAACTCTCAATCCTCAGCAGTAAAACACAAACAAGAAACCCATCTTACTATGCAGATATCATTTTAAGATATGATATAAATTTATAACCATAAATAAAATCTATTTTTTCCTGTAAAGGAAAAAGTTTAATAGCCATACCGTTAAGCATTTTTTTTAATAAGTTTGTGGAGATCACTCATGAAATCAGAGTTCTCTCTACTCCTCTATCTCTTCTTCATTGTACACTTCAATACACACTGTGAGCAAAGCTATAAAAATCAAAAGAAACCTGTTCAGAGAAATATTTAAAATTATTTTAAACTTGCACTGCAGTCAGGTGCCATGCTATATAAATTGGCACAGAAATAACAGACAGTCTAGGTTTTAGCTCAAGGGTCAAGAGAACAGGGTTGACCATATGACCAAGAAATTCTTCATCTATCAATATCTGCATTAATTTATATTCATTATAGCAAAGTGTTCTTCTCTGCATTCTGTACACTGACTACTGGATATAACACAAGTAGGATCTACATCCCTCCAAATCAAGCTGCTCAGTAGGTATTATAGTGACAGAGTCTTCCCCCCTTTTTCTTTTTCCCTTAACTGGACTTCTTGCCCAGTTGCTTTGCAGTGGCAATGTACAAAGCTAATGCTAGCAAGGTAAGAAAGGTAGCTCCAGGGCATTATGAAGAAATAACTTGTTTCTAAAGGAAAGGTGTTTGTTACCCATTGTCTGTCAGACACCCTGTCTGAAAGTCCTCTAAGTGTTCTGATGCCCAAGCAACAGCATTGGAAGCTCTTTCACGTTAATGGACTTCACCAGTCATCTCCTTGATTGGTTTTGGCATGCTACCTGTTAAATACTTCCCAGAGGAGATGGAAGATATTAATCACAGAAGGCCTCATTTTGCCTACTTATATAAATCATAACAGTCAAATAGGCAGCCTGGAGAGATTCAACTCAATAGCCTAAATTTACTCCTTGTGACCATCTCACTGAGTATCTTGAGCACAACCTTTCCTGATACTTGAATTAAACCAGGTTATATCCTTCTAGGTTGTATTTTATTTATAACCAGAATAACAGTCATATGCATCCTGTAAGGCTCACTTTCACTGGATGTGATTCTTTCCTATGTTTCTTCAAAGGAAATAGCACAATTTTTACCCCTAAGTGCAAACTCTACTAGCGCTGTGCATGGCAGGATGAAATTATGAGTGTTGACAGCTAAGTGCAGTTTGAGCAGTCTCTACACACTAACCCATGCCCTTCTTCCAAGGCTCTCTTTTGGCAGAGCATTATTAGTTTCTAGAATCTTGTGCATATTTTTATGCCTGGGCTATCCATTCCAGGCAGACTCTTAGTCTTTGTGTATCTTGAACTTTCTCTTGTCATTCTGATTTGAGATTCTGTTGCTGAGTGGAATTGATTTGCTATGAACAGACATACATACCCAAGATCACCATGATTCTGTTCATTTCTACCACTGAAATTATAGAGGCCAACTCAAACAGAAGAGAGAATCTAATAGAATGACATTTGTACCATATAAAAACCACCACACAAGTTATACACAGATATATGTAAATCACATGCCAACTTCAAAGCTTCCAGTAAAGCGGGTTTATATAGAATCATGGAGTCATTAAGACTGCCAAGATAATTGGGTACAACCTTTGACTGAACACCACCATGTCAATTAAACCATAGCACTAAGTGCCATAGCCAGTAGTTTCTTAAACACTTTCAGGAATGGTGACTCTACCAGTTCCCTGGCAGCCCTTTCCAATGCTTAACAACTCTTTCAGTATAGAAATTTTTCCTGATGTCCAACCTGAACCTCCCCTGGCACAGCTTGAGGCCATTTCTCCTTGTCCTGTCACTATTTGTCTGGGAGAAGGGGTCAACTCCCACCTTGCTGCAACATCCTTTCAGGTAGATTTACAGAGTGATAAGGTCAGCCTTGAGCCTCTTTTTCTCCAAGCTAAACAACCCCAAGCTCCTCCTTGTGAGGCTTACTCTCTAGACCATTTACCAACTTCATTGCCCTTCTCTGGACATGCTCCAGCACCAAAATGTCTTTCTTGAAGTGCAAGGCCCAAAACTTGACAGAATACTCAAGGTGCAGCCTCTTTAGTGCTGAGTAAAGGGGGACCATCACTTCCCTAGTCCTGCTGGCCCCACTATGGCCAGAATGCCATATGCAACATTTTATGGAAACTATTGTTTGAAGCTAGTAAATCAAGTTAGAAGCTCTGCTATATGTTTTATATTATTAGCAAGTGCATGCTTTTCCATAAACTTGCCTATTAAAAAGAAGTCACTAGACTAGGAGTTTCAAAAACAAGTAAGAGTATCTGTGCAATGATCTGACTCTTTTAGACTACTTCAACACAGTAATTAAAATGGCTCATGCAGACACATGAACTCTTATGCAGCCAAGCAGATGCTGACAATGGTGCAAATCCAGCAGTTAAGAGGGCTGCCATGGTCTGGCCATCAGGTCTAACTAAAGTCTTCAGTAATAACTGTAATACCTACTTAGTCTTGCTGCATCATTACTGCTACCCTAGCTGTGCCTATGAAGAAGGCTGAAACACAAAGGTACTTTAGCAGAAGGCACACAGCGTGTATGAAGGAGAACATAATCCATGTTACATTGAGCCATGCATTTTAAGCCAATGCCTTGAAAATTCTTTTCAACTGTATGTCCTTCCTGTGCACATACTTAAAACTACTCACAGATCTAGTCTTGACTGACAAATGACTAAGTAATCAAATAAAAGTTCACATCGCTTCTGAAGAACTGAAAAATATCAGTCTCCTGTCTCTTCAAAAGTTTAAGGCTTCTCCATTTAACAGATGGGATTCATCTATTACCTTTTGCTTAAAATTTCTTTCAGCTTAAAGGGAGGAGCAATAAAGCTTTCCAAGAGCCATCACCCTTTAACTAAGCTGAAAAAAAAGACTCTCTTATTCCTGAGGAAAAATATTCCTCAGATGATGATGAGTGGTAAAAACCAATTATAAATCATTCTAGTTGACTTTTCAGTTTCTACATACTAATCTCTTAACTCTTCTCAGAATTAAGTCTTACTCAGTGTTATGTCTTATGCAACAAAAGGCAAACTATCTGAAAAACAGGAACAAATACGAATACTATATTGTTGAGACAAAACAGCTTCAAGATATGGAATACCATAAAGCATTTTTCCACACTTGTATTTCTGTTCTTTCCAAAAAACTAATTTAACAGTATAGCATGTAAATGAATTTTTATTTAAGAATCAAGCATACGACAGCCTTGAGAAACAAAACAAAACAAAAAAAAACAATGCAAATTGAGTTTCCTTATTAGTATCCGCAGGTTACAGGAGAAGCTGGGTTTGTGATAACAGTTCACTCAAAGAGAGGTGATCTAATGAAACCAAATAACTAAAAATAAAGCTTTGAGTACTGCTTTACATGTGTATTCACTAGGAACAATTCAGCCTTTACTCAGGATAAAGATTAACTCCCATTGCTAAAAGTTACCTGAAGGATCTACTCCTTTATAGCCTCATAGTAACATAGAAGCTGACAAGGTTTTAAGGCTCAGAAGAATCAGATAGTCTGTTGCTGGAGACTAACAAAGGTGCAACAACCCTTTGATAGGTAAAAGTAGACAGTCTGCTGTCACCTCCCATCCTGGTTACAAATATTCAAGCAATTTTGAGCAGACTCAAAAGGAAAGTAGGCATTTTGTTATTCAGGTATTAAAAGGATTCCCTAACTGGTATACTATCTCCCTGACGCTAACCAAAACTTCAGAACTGATAGTAAGACTTTTGTTTCAAGGGCATAAATGAAAATACATGGAGCTACAAATAAGGTATTTCTGTTCTACTATTCTTCCACCATTATTTCCAGAAGAAAATGTCTATTTTTTCCTGAAATTATTTGGAAATGCTCCCTTCTCTAGAGCAAACAGAGGAAACAAACACCTCAGCTGGACTTTTTTCCTTGACCTTCTACAAGACCATCAAGTTTTGGTTTCATTATCAATCTCAAGCAAATAAGCTACTAATTAATATGAGTATATTCCCATTGGCCATATCCACATTAGCAAATACAACATGTCACTCATTCCTCAACACTGAGGCCTATTGGCACAGAGGAACCTATCCAAAAGAAACTCCTGGCTTAACTTGAACAGGATTGACTGCATGCAAACTGCACTTTGGGAATGTTCACCCAAGTGTCTCTCCTGAACTCTGCACACACATACTTGAGCATGCTAGCTGTTACGGGGAAAAGCAGCACCTGAAGCTATGTAAACCTTTTAATGAGACACATATTCTCATTCCAAAGACTTGGAAATTATTTTGAATATAGACACAATCATAGCATCAATCCTAAAAAAAAAGAATCCAATCTTAGTGGCTACAAGCAAGCTCAGCACAGCTTAGAGGTTTGCACCAAGTCAGTGTTTTCTGTCCTTGGAACATCAATGAGTCATACTAAGCCACAAATTCACCAGCACTTCAGTCCACAACTGTATTTTAGCAAGACAGTTCCAGCAGGCACAGGACATCATATGCAAGAGAATAACAAAGGTCTTCTGTGAGAGGTATGAACTCCTGAGCACAGCATGGGGGAAAGTCACTAGCACTTCCACTTTCTTGTTCATGAGTTATGGATTTCCTGCTATACATACACACTGAACCCCTCATCAGCAAACATGTAATAAGCTAAACAAATGAGTTTACTTCAACACACTAGAGTGAAGTCTGCTTCTGCAGATACATTTTTATATGTAATTAACTACTACAAAACCATCAAATTCTCTTTACTTTAACATTATCTACATTTCCAAGCATTAGCATAGTGTCAACATGAATGAAGTGGTTCTTAACAATGCTACATCAGCTTAACAGCTCAAGACTGACAATGCTGCCATGTCCATTACAAAATCTAAAATCATGATACCAGAAGAAAATATATCAAATTTTTATTACAAGAAAGTTTCAAGAACCCCAAGCACCAGATCACAAGTAATTTTAACAGTACAAGAACTTTCAGAGAGACAAAGGGCTGAAAACATCTTGAAATTGAGAAATACTTATTTGAAAAAAGTCCTTAAGAATACATCTTACACATGCACAGACATGCTCTGCTGGTCAGAGAAAGGACAAACTCCACACAGTTGATTTTATAAGAACTGAAATTAATAAAAAGAAAAAAACAAACAAAACCAACAAAAACACCAAAAACCCCCACAAAAATCCAAAAACTTCAGACTTGCACAGTGACTATCATAGGTGCTAAAAGAATAAGTGAACAATAACAGTAGTTAGCAGTATATACAGTAGTTACAAATTACATCTATTGTCAAGGAGCAATGAATGGAAGGCATTATTGTGCAGCTGACTTTCTTGCATAATCACAACCTGAAATGGCATTTTGATATTTTTCTAGAAATCAGAGTGTAACCATCTCACTGAAGACCGAAAGATTTAATAGTGGGTGGCAGAAGATACTTATAGCTATCAAACATACCAAAACACAATATAGAGAAAAAGGATGTAAAGGCATATCAAGAAATGTTTATCTCTTATGTGACTAAGCTAAAGAAATGTGCTGAGATGAAATCGCAATTTCATCATGTCTTTAAATTTAAAAAATAGCTAATGAATTATAATCGACATTATTGTAGAAAAATCACGGAAGCAAAATTGGAAAAAAATTAGCTGTTATAAAATTATTATTAGTTGTCTTTTAGCAATACAAGATGAGACAATGCTCATGTCTCTTTCAATTTCAATTTTCTGTTTCTAATGTGTTGAGCAACCTTGTAAACAGAGTAACTTTATTTGGGAGAACAGCTTTCCCCCTGTAGTCAAAGAATTTTCTTGGATGCATGCAATATCAGAAAGCTAGTTGCATTCTTACTTTAACTTACAGATTCCAATTTCAAACACAAAGTAGAACGAAGGTGCTCTGCTAACAAAACCGCTTGGGTTTGTCTCTTCATTGGTTAAACACACCCAGGATTAGGGATGTCAGCAGTGTAACCCCCTCGGGCATCCCCAGCCAATACAATGCCACTAGAGGGCAAGCGAAGCACCAAGAGCTCCCCATGTTCAGGTCTCCAGCAGCAATTTTAGTACCACATTTGCACCAAGGCTGCTCTGGACATGTTGGAAGGATAAGAGTAACAAGATGGATGCAAATGTAGTTGAGCATATTTTAACGTTTCTTGAGTAGGAATTATTATTAGGACTTTTGTTTACAGAATTATTACTTTATTACCATAATAAAGTAAAACCCATACAGTACAATTACAGACATAAGAGGAAATCTAAAAAGGTAACTATTTAATCTTGGAATCCAGTGGATTGTAGTCCACTAGAATAAACCCTTCTGTATTATTGATAATAGCTGCACTGAAACCAGAGGACATGAGGGTACAATTGCATTTTAAATTATCACATGCCTAATCACTTACGTTATACAGGTACAAGATTGATACTTGTGCTAACACCCACTCAAGTTCAGAGTTTTGATTTCTGGGACAAGTCTAATCTGACTTGTAGCACCTCAGGTGCCCTGAGGGATGTTCTTAGGCAACTTGTAAAATGCTGCTTTTGCTCCTGTCTATCTTGCCACAATACAAGGCTACAGAAATTTAACAATGACATTTTGGCACCTCTTTTGCAAAGGTGAGACTCAGACTAAGTTAGAAATGCTATTGAATAGAATGCCCTGATTTAATTACCATACCCCTATTATATACACTGCAAGTAGAGGCAAAAGAAAAAAAAAGGTTTTACTACTTCTAATCTTCAGTCTTGTCCTTTATTAAGCATTTAAGCCAGGCCAGTCTTGGATAAGATATCATGAGAAAGAGGTTTATGATCTAAAGCATTCATACTGGAAAGCTTCAAGTTTTTTGCTCTGCCAGTGTGATATAAAGTTTTACCTTCCAAAAGTCAACCTGTAGCTATCATTGCTGGTATGGCTTTTCTTGTTCTCCAGTTTCAAAAATCAATTAGGGAAAAATAGACTTGGGTAGCATTAGTGTAGGTATTTCTAGCTTTCCTTTGATGAAGATACTTGTCACATCACAAACAGGAATGAGCTGACAGATGCTAAAACACTGTTGGCTTTTCAACATAATCAGAGATGTCACATACTATAGCTGCCCTTGTGTTGAGATAGTAGCACATTCAGTGATGGTGTTATCTCCTGACCATCCAAAAAGGAGTGTTTGTTGACAGCTTCTTTATCAGTTTTGGCTCAAAAAAAGCAGTACTGCTGTTCCTTTCTTATCAAGAAGTCTATTTTAATCTCTCTGTAATTAGTGGCTGCACAGCTACTTCCCCATCCTTCCTGAGAAGGTGAAAAGAGACGAAAAATAATTTGTACAGAGAATATAGATCTTCTTAGAGCTGCAAACTGCTCAGATAAGAAGATGATTTTAAAAAGGAGAAGAATCATCTTGGTTGTGCATCCAAACATATTTGAGAATACCTTTAATGGGAGTGGACAACAGTTCACATCAGGAAAAGTGTACTGGACTTTCTGTACGATATTATGTTCCTTGAGGAAAAATATGCTGTACTCCTGGCCTGCCCAACTCACTTTGCTGAGACAGCCCTATCTGAAAAGTATTCTTATTCTCCACTGCCTTTGCATGGGCAGACAGGCTGACTGATGCTTTCTTATTTATTTTAAAAAGGGATGCTGAATGAAACTTCAGCCATTTTTAGATGCTCACCTCAGTTCAGCACAATAATTCCCACAGGTAAAGACTATATAATGTTTATGTATCCTAATAAGCTCTTAGTTGCATACATACCCTCCACCTGTGCAGTTGCATTGACCCTGTTCTGAACTTGGGGGTTTTTTTCAGATATCTGGACATTCATCTCATTTTCTGTACCACCAAACTGGAACCTATAACCTGGATTTCAAGAGTCAAGTTAAAAATAACCAACTTTCGCTGCAGTTGAAGAGCTTAGGTAAGGAGCAGAATAAACCTTAAGATTAAAAAAAAAAGCAGAGAAATCCTCCAGTTTTCACTAAAGTGAATCAAAGTGGACAAAACATCACCAACATAAATATATATATATATATATAAAAAAAGAAAATACAGCCTTCCCTAGGCAATGAAGAATCAACATGGCAAGTTTGCTATGTAATTTCTGAAAGCAGTCATTTACCACATTAGCCTTTATCAACCTTTCCCATAGCCACAGAGCAGAATCTTGACCTCAGTCCAATAAAAAGGCTTATAACACTGAGCTAAATATATTTCCATTTCACTTTTCTGTCCTTTTTTTCTTCCCAGTATCTATCTAGATATAACAGACACAAGATGACTATCCTCCCTTACCATTCAAGCTGTGATAAAGGACTTTCTACACAGTCTAGCATCACTGCAGGTCAACAGCACTGAGAGAGAAATACTACTGTTTCTGCTAGGACAGGGATTCAGATGGAACCTGACAGACATCTTGCTGCTCTGGCTAGAGGAGCTTGCAGGAAGATAGTCTGCCAGCACTGGTGAAACACCTATCGGGATACATTTCACCAAACACTTTCAGAATCAATGAATAGCTGTGGGGTTTTTCCCCCACTTCAGTTAATTCCATTTTGGAGACAAAACCAGTTTTGCAAGCTCTTAATAGATGAACCTATCCTTTTTTTGCATGCACATCTATAAAAAAATTATAATCAAAGAAAAAAGCCAAATATGACAAAAAAATAAAGATATCTTGGATTACCCCACATGCAGCTTTCTATTATTTGAGAAATGCCATTACAAAATACCATTTAAAATATGTTGATGTTTTTGTTGTAGGAGTTTGTGGATTTTTGTAAATTTTTACTATTTCCTTCACAGGACTAGTGTCTCATAGTCACTAGTAAAGAACAAAAATAACTTTACACTAACTTCAGCAATACTGTGACTGCTCAGGAGTCAAGAAACCATGTGATAAATACCAAGTCTGAGAGAAACTACAATATCCTATTCTATCAAAAGTCCTTTAGATTGCCTAAAAAGTCATAGGTTGGAGCAACAACTACCCAAACCAGGGAAATTCAAACCTAGTGCATGAATTAGATGACAGAAATCAAACAGACCATACAGCAATAATAGTAAGAAATCCACTCCATTTCCTAACACCCAGGAAGATGGAATTTCTTCAGATAACTGCTATTTTTGGAAAAGGAAAACTTGCTCAACAAGTCCTCAACCAGCACTCCCCTGAAAACCGTAAACTTGCTTGATGCAGGGTTGGATCAGATGGTACAAAAGTGTGTCAAGAAGGTTGAATGTATCAGGAAAAAGTCATGTTTTATACCAAAATAACGACAGACCTGAAAGTACTTGCCCATATTTGCAGTATTTTTTTTAATGTAGTGACTAACACTTGTTAGCCCTAACACAGTTTACATACCCACAAAAATGGTGAACTTTACAGGAAAAAAAAAAAAGACCAAAGTCTATATTTATGCCATCTTTGGAATACTCCCTCTGAACAGGTGCCTATCTAATCCCCTGGATGACCAAACAAATACAAAACTTCTAGGAGAGCTTGAACACCTGCAGAGAATTGCTATGTACAGAAAATTCCCCAATTAATTGAGCCTCAACCTAATTGAATCACAATCCTTTCATTTTCTTTTCAGTATATCTAAGAAGTACAACTATATCACTTGAACCTTAAGGATGATGAAGGTGCTACTAGCATTCAACTCCAAGGTGGAACAAGCTGTGCGTCACTGATGCCTAAGCTATTTTCTGTGCTACAATTTTAACACTTGCATGCCTCTAGGGTTTTCGGTGACACATATAAGCTTGTTGTGTTTAAACAGTATTTAACAGCAATGCCAATAAATCAAAAGTGAAATTTCAGCAGAGCTGAATGCAGAAGCATCCACATGTCCAGACATGTGTCTTAACTATTAGTAATGTTCATTGAAATCTTAATTCCCCCAGACTGAAGTAGAGTCAAGCTAACACAGGAAACAATAATGCTATCTGACATGCATGACCTTTCTGATTAAAGCAACTTGTCTTTCTTAGAGAAGGCAGCCACTACATCTCATTAACAGCTTTGCTCTCTATTCTTCAAAATAAAGTATCAACCAATTCATATTCTTCATTTCTGGTGGCATTTGGAAATGTTTCAATTCCCTCTTGAAGTTAATAAGAGACAATGGCTATTCAATTGTAGGTCAGCTCTGATGGATGTTGCCAGGTAAGTAACACACCCATCTCTTTCTGCAGAACACTTTGGGCCTGTTCAATTCCCATTCCTCTGCATTCTTTCACTCTTAAAAAAAAAACCCAAAACAAACAAACAAAACTAAAAAAACCCCAACTTATTATCAAAATATCTGGGCATTGCATAAAAAGGTCTTCACCTTTTTTCTTTTTCCCCACATTGAAAACAACTATTAAGGTGATACATAGAAATATATTGCATTATAAAAAGAAACAATCATGTTACTGTCAGAAACCCCAGGACAGAATCAGAAGTCCAGGAAAGAGATGATAAACCATTCTTCTTGCACAAATTCAGCTTTCATATCTCAGCTTCAAAAACACACCATTGATCACAGACCGGGAATCCCAGACACAATACATTAACCACACTTGTACAAGACTCATTTTGAAACTCTAAGTTCTTTCATAACATGGATTTTTAGGTACATAAGTAATACATTTTTTTATCAATGCACTGCACAAAAGAAAACAAACCTGCTTCCAGAACATCGGTGTGAATCTTCTAATATCACTATATTCATTCCAACAACCAATCCACCCCAATTCCCTTGATACCAAAGAGCAAAAGTTTAAGACTGTTACCATAGGGATTGAATTCACACTAATCACGTGAAGTGAATTTCTACAATCTTGCTGCCATCAGTCAAAAAAAGTCAACTGCATCCTGGGTTGTAACAAAAGCAGTGTGGCCAGCAGGTCAAGTGAAGTGATTCTGCCCCTCTACTCTGCTTTGGTGAGACCCCACCTGGGATACTGTGTCCAGGCCTGGGGACACCAGCACAAAGGGACATGGACCTATTGGAGCCAGTCCAGAGGAGGGCCACCAAGATGATAAGAGGGATGGAGCAGGCTTCTATGAGGAAAGGCTGAGAGAGCTCGGGCTGTTCAGCCTGGAAAAGAGAAGGCTTCTGGGTGACCTAATTGTGGCCATTTTAAAGACGTCAGGGCAGGGGGATTGGAACTGGATGTCCTCTAAGGTCCTATCCAATCCAAGCCATTCTGTGATTTACAGATGCTGTGAAAGGCTGAAGTACTTTTCCAGCAAAAAAAACTAACAAAAAGTTGCATTTGAAACCTACAAAAATTCCATAAAGTTTGGTTTCTAGAACAAAAAGAGCTACATACATGCAAATTCATGTGAAAATTAGATATGTTGTCATGGATATTAGCTTTCCTTCTTATACAAAGTTTCATTGCCTGATTACATTCAAAGTTAATGTGGAACAGCTACATATTGAAAATGAAGCGATCTATTTGACATTGACAAAATAAGAACTATGGAAATGCCATAAGCAAGGAGCTATTGCTCAGTATTTGTATGTGTTGTTTGGGATATAAAACTGACAGCTTTTTCATTACAAAGTCCTTAGTTAATATCCACAGTTATTTGAGCATATTTTGTGACAAACATCACATCAAAATTGTTATTTAAAATATATACAAATTCCATGTGTGTATTTTTCAGTTTTGTCCTCATTTGCTCAAATAAAAGCAAATTTTCACCAGAACACTAAAATTTGCTTTTCCACAGTATGGGCTATTTCAGCTTTCTATCTCCTACCTCACTGGCTAGAGGAACATACTAAGCACAGATCCAAAGAGTCACTGAAGAGGAAAGGCTTTTCCCTTTAGCTTTCATACACTTAAAAATGGTAGAACTGGTCTGCAGTAAAACACGACCAGAATCACATTCAGGCAGGAAAGATGACTGGAAAAAGCCAGCACAAAGAGGAAAACGCTACAGGCATTTATGAGCAATAAACCAGAAGTTTGGAATGGAATACTAGTTCACACAAACTCAATTTCAACTAGTAAATATGCAGGCTATTCAAATAACCATAGCACTTTACTATGTTTTCACGTATACTTTTAGGAAGAATTATAAATCATGCAATCACTTTATTTCTTGTAACTTCTAGGACATAGAATGTATCATACAGATCAACATTAGTCATTGGTCCTGACACAAAGGTTGTCAGTGCCAAGTTGTGCGGTATTATTGCTGCTGAGAATTGAAACACTACTTCAGTTTCTTTGTAAATGTTGATTCATTTCCTGCTACAGTTACATACTTGCACCCAATATTCTGTGACGGAGAAGTGATTTGATAATCAATTTAAATTAGTATTTCAAGCATACAAACACCTGCTTGAGAAACGTGGCCATGATACCAAGAGGCCAGCAAAAAGGTGACAGCATGTTTCTCAGACCAAAACTAGCTCAGAAAATATAACAGTACATTCTGTAAATGGAAACATTTATGGAGATCCAGCTCAAATAAATTGGGAACTAAGCTCTTAAAAAGTTTTGCCAACCAAAGTAAAACAACTATTAAATCCCAAAAACATAAAATAGCAAGCTGGATGTGCATTCACAGGACTGCTGTCTTAAACTGCAAGTACTTCAGGGCACAGATTTTGCACTCCTCTTATGCTGCACCTTGAATGCTTGTTCTTGTAGCATCCGAATGGAAAGTTTATGTTCATCAAAACAAACTTTGGAGCATCTATCTTTTAATCTGCATCAGTAAGGAATGTAGCTGACAATCTCAGAAACACATCAGTTTAACAAACCTATTTTGTAGGTTATTGTTGCTGACTTTAATTAAGGTGCTCATCATAGTTTTTGGGTTTATTTGTTGTTTTGGGGTTTTTTTGAGGTCAGGAAGGAAAACAGGGACTATTTGGGAACAATTCATTTCATCCTGGAGTAGGCATCTAAAATACATCAAATTGCATTCCAATGAATTAATGTATTTTCATTACCTAAATTTTCAATAAATCAGCTGTTGCAGACAAATCCTCACATTGTAGATGTCTAGACTTAGATGAGATTAATCCTATTTTCAGTCCTCTGGGCACTCACTTGGCTGCCCCCCATGTGTGATCTAGAAATTTCACTGCCAGATCTGATTCAATTGATGATGTCATAATTATGTCAATTCACCAATAAAGTCTCCTTTGCATGTCTTTCAAGTTATATCATGTTTTAGATATTCTCATATCGTTACATTAAACATTTTGTTTTCCCTTTGACATATCTATTTTCCCATGGACTTTGACTTTCAAGAGCTACAGAAACCAGACGACTGAGGGCAGGGTTAATACTTCCCTGCTAAGGCCACTGCTGATGTCCTATGTCCAGAAGAATATCAAATGGGAAATTAATGCTAGGGAGAGAGCTAGTATACTGTCAATTGAATAGTATAGTATACTTACCTTTTAAATTGATTTTTAATACATTACACCAGAAGATCAATGCTTTAGCAAAATCAATGGATTTGGCTGGGTGTTTTTCTTTTTTTTCCTCAGTGCCACATTATTGACATTTCAGACTTTTCCTTCAAGGACCTCTAAATTTATCTACACATCTTGTCCTAAGGGGACAGAATCAGACTCTGTTTTACTATTAGTTTTTCTTCTTTTTCAGCTTCCTTCCTTCTCTGCTGCTCCCCCCTCCCTCCACACCTCTCTTCCTTTGCCAATGGCAGCCCCAGAATTTTTATGACTATTTGACTACAGTTATCAAATAAATCCTTTGGGAACAATCTGTCATGAGTTTCTTCTTTAAAGTCCTGTGGGTCAAGTGCCAATACCTCAGCCTCCAATAAAGGAAGATGTCTTTGAAGAGGGAGAGGACTAGATGAGTTCTTAAGCCTTAGTGTGTTTCTTAATTTTTTCTTCCCCCCCTCCCCCTTCCTTCCTATGAATTAATTTCTTGTCTATTCTGAGTTCTGAAGAGAAAATGCTATCCTCTTGCATTAATCACTTATTCAGTGATCAGTCAGTGTGTGAAGTCTGAGCCAGATTCCACATTGCTAGTACTTTCTGCTCAAAAAATCTTCAGTGAAGCTGTAATAGAAAGGAACCCTATGTCTTGCAAGGTCACAGTGATGTGCCTCAACATTTTTTGGTGAAAGCAGTTCAGAATCTTGCTAACTGTAATACATGTGTTGAGTAAGAAAGGACAGCAAAGCTTCTTGCATACAAGTCTTCGAATTTTCACATTCCTTATCCAGCTTGAAGAATTAGGGAGGACATGTAAAATTGTTGACCCACATTTTGTGCTCTCACTCATCACAGTATTTTCTTTCAGTCTCAGTCCTGTACTCTTTTCTCTGTACCAGCCTTGTTTGAAGAGGACGCAAAGCTGATAATCCAGAGACAGATCCAGACTGTGCTCTACAAACTACGGGCTCCCTTTGTGTCATTTTGGCCTCCTGTGTGCTGTCCATCTGCTCAACTGCAAATTTTGCAAAAGCTCAGAATTCTCCTGTTGAATCAAAGCGTTGGCAAACAGTCCTGCTGTTGATGAGAGACAATACCCTCTTTTTCTCAGCCAGCAAGAAGCTTATGGGCAACAAATACTAGAAACTGAAGTGGATGTCAGGGATTTTGAGGAAACTTCCAAGTTTTTTCCACAGTTCTTTTGAACCTATTTATCTCATGCTGTTGGTGCCCACGACTGGCAACAATTTCTACCAAACTGTGACTGAAAATTCCCATATAGGCAGGCAACAGGCTGACTATAGTGTAATAGCAGCAAAAGACAAAGGGAGATTTGTGTCTAACTAAGTAGGAACCAGGGCAAAAATTTTCTAAAGATCCTGCAAAGCATTTAAATACATAAAAGATCAATGTATGACCCGGACAGCATTCATAGACTTAAAGTCTCATAATAAGCTTGGCTGGATCAAAGCAAAACACAACCAATTCTTTGTTGGCTTCTCAGTTACTGTCCTGCTACTGAATTTGCTTTTGTCTCAGTGGTAGCAGGTCAAGGCTGACAGAACTAGAAGATGGTCAGTTATGCTGGGTTTTATTCAAATAACTCACAAAAAACCCTACATACCATGTATAATTTTAGTACTAGTATTCACATAGAGGGTGTGGTTTTGTGGTTTCAAAGTGAAGATCACATTCCTAGCAGCTGCAAGTTTTTGAACCACATTCCCCAAAAAAACACTTTCAGGACCAGACGTCTGAAATTAGGGTCAAGATCCTGGCTGGTTTCGTGGTGCACTGGCACTATTCTACCTTCCTATGCTACTTCAGACTTCCTTCAACCTCTTAGCTAGCCTCATGATCACCAAACACATTGACACAGACAGCATCCAGAGAATCTGAGCCTAGGAACATAATGCATCAGACATCTGGATCTTTCAATGCCTAATCTGTGTTCTTCCAGTAGGCAATCTCTGTCCTAGCTAAAAAGAGAATCAGAGTAAGGCAGAGTTGGATTACAAGGGGCCTCATTCAGGCACTCTTTTGCCAGCATCTCTCCAAGTAGAAACAGTAAGAGCATCACAGATTTGTTTGGTAAACATAAATAGTCCAAACAAATGCAAACACTACGGCTGAAAGTAATTCTAGTTCCCCAAAATCTTAATCATACAAACACTGATGTTCCCATTTATGATCTTGAGTGCCTGTTCTTCTCACTCTCTCTGAAAATGCAGATAAGGTAGGAACTCTAGAAACTGTATGGAGTTTCAGTTATCTTGGGAAATAGAGCAGCACTGAAACCTTCAGAGTTTTCTGTTTTGTTTTGTACTTCCATTGATTTGAATGAAACAATCTACACTGGTCTAAATTTTTCATCCTGAGAGCCAATTTGCTTTTGGGCGTCTCTAGCTCTCAGCAATTAACAAGAAGAGGGAGTTGGAGCAAGATGATGCATAGTATACCAGCTGATGCTGAAATTCAAGCATCAAACATCAAGCATTAGAGCCTGCAGTTTTGTCTCCTACTGGCTGCCACCTCCCTAATGCTACGTCCATCTGTTGATGGATTGCCTCTTCAATTCACTATGTTGTTATCAGATAGACTTCCATTCTGCCAATTCCCCCATTCTTCTCGAGGAGGATGTTTTACCCTCCTCTTCCCTCATGCACACACTGTGAGTGGAGAAAGAATATGTCTCAAATCACAAAGCTGAGATTTTCACAAAGGGCTTAAGCACTTGTAATTATATTTACTAGGTTTTGGCTTCCTAAATACATTTGAGTATCAGTTCTCTGGTTTTTCTGGCACCTCCTATCAGCCCTGAAAAGCACAAGGGTTTCTCTTTTCAGACACCAGAAAGCACACCAGCCCAGCCTGCACCAAAGCAATGACAACAATCATGCAACTGATCCTACTTGGAAAGCAAAGGGTAAAATAAATATTTTAAGAAAAACCAAACATAGGAAGATGCTACCCGTTTTTCTCTGTGTAGAAAAAAATGAAAAACCTGGTTTTTATCTGTATAGAAAAGTACAACAGTTGAAGCAAAAAGCATGATGAAGCAATCAGATGGAGATCAGAAAGCCACAACACCCACAGCATTAGGGATACCACCCACACTACTATCAAGCACAGTCCCATATAGAAGAGTAGATGCTTTTCCCTTCATTTCAATGGAGTCATAACTAAAATGAATGGTTCTCAGTTACAGCTAATCTTTCATTATTGTCAGATTATAAATACTAATGTATATGATTATGGGCTGCATAATACTGTAAAGTGCCTGTATCCTAAGGCTGATTAAAGACTACACACACTCAAAGAAGTGTAGCTCAGTTAATCATCCTCATTTTCCAAGAACTTTATTCTTCCTGTCTCTTCTAGTTCTTTAGCTACAGTATTAATTCAGAGAGTTAGACAGCTCCCACTCTGGGAATTTAGCTATAAAAGTACAGTTTTATCTCAGAATATGTATTGTTATAAAGCCTCCTAAAGTTTTGGTCTCCAGAAGCACAAAAAAACCCAAATATTTTTCTTTTATATTGTAAACACTGTTGCAGATTTAAATGGCACTATAGCAATTTTCTTGCTCAAAATAAAGCCTTTTAATCTTAAATGTATCTTAAGTGTGATATTTTTTAAATTGAACGCTGACTCCAGAGTCCTGCAAAATGTTCTACTGCTGTAACCTGAACATTCTCAAAAATATTGCAATATACATAAAGGAAAACAAAAACAAGCAATCATCTCCCAATCTGACAAGTTAAAAGGAGACTGATTTTCATTAGTTGATTTCAGTCACTTAAGACTGATCAGCAAATGAGCCACCTTATATTGAAGACTTTTAGAATTTTAATTTTGTCTTCCAGCATACAAAAACAAGTTCTCAAAGTGCAGCACTCCCAATTTCACCATAGATCATACTGTATATTTCTATTCTGCAGTCTGTTTCTACTTCATAAAGCTAAGCAAGACAGAATGAACAAAGTTCTTAACCAAGGCCACCTTCCGAACCACACCTGATCCCATTTTCTTTCTTCCCCATATATCCTTCACTAGCTGACTCCTATTTTTTCTAACACTATCTTGCACTTCAGAGAGCTCATCATGTTTGCTTTATTTATGAGCTAATTTAGTAAAAAAAAAAACCAAACAAAAAACTTTTCTTGATTGAGAGACTCTGGGTCTGTGTGTACAGGATGAAAAATTTCAATTGATCTTTTCTGCTGTCAAAGAAACCAATTCAATTGTTTTTAAAACTCTGATAGAAGCATTTCTTTATCCTCCCAAACATGTCTAGTTCTGCCATAAAGCTGGAAATTTTTATTTTATCTAGCTTTCCATCTGAATATTTCTTTAGATCATCTTCTAGACCACCAGCAATGCAGCTATTAGGTCAATAGACTTCAATAAGGCAAAGTGAAGTGCTTCCATTTCTCTGCTCTATGTAAAAATTACCATAGCTTCAATAAATCTGTACACAAGTGTTCACTTGCTGTATCCTCAGGAAAGATATTTTTGCTCGCTTGGACCCAAGAAAGAAAGACTGTCTTTGGCTTTGCAGGCCTTAAGTGTGATTGACTAGAGTTGCCTGCACCAGAACACTGGCCAAGGAATTTCACCCAGTGATGCCTTATTAAAAAAAAAGAGCTTTTATTACACTAGCCTTTAGGCAACTCCTTAAAAATGAGAAGTCTTATCATCTTATATCAAATAACTGACATCATGGTCACATCTTTCACAAACTAGAATTCCCTAGCTGAAATTCTATATTGATCTCTTCTTGTTCCCACAGGAAATCTTAGGTCCAACTATATATATTTCCCCTATTCTCTGCCACTTAAACTTCATTCATGGTTCACTCGGACCTGAAGATATAACCAGCCAATAACCTAGAACAAAATTTCTTCTTGCACAGCTAAGGCTCTGTGCCCTTCTTCAGCTCTCTTGCAGAAAATAAAGATCATGAAAAGGATATTCACAAATTCATATTGAAAGTAAGGAAGTTGTTATAATAGAATCATTAACAAAACATACTTTATTGTTAAGGCACACTCAAACTAGCAAATGTTAAAACAGGTCCTGGATTCTGCACCTGGGATGGGGCAACCCTGGATGTACATACAGACTAGGGAACAAAAGGCCCAAGAGCAGAACCATGGAAAAGGACCTCGGGGTCCTGGTCTATGGCAAGTCGAATATGAGTCAGCAGTGCCCTGGCAGCCAAGAGGGCATCAGGTAAAGCAGCACCAGCTGGTTGAGGGAGGGGATTGTCACACTCTGCTCTGCACCTTGAATATTATGTGCAGTTTGGGGCACTGCAATATTAAAAAGATGTAAAGCTATTGGAGATCATCCAAAAGAGGGCTAGAAACATGGTGAAGGGTCTAGAGAGGAAACCATACAAGGAGCAGCTGAGGTCACTTGGTCTGTTCAGCCTGGAGAAGAGAAGACTCAGGGGAGACCTCACAAGTTGCCTACAACTTTCTCATGAGGGGAAGCAGAGGTACAGTATCTTCTCTCTGCTGTCCAGTGAGAGGACCCAAGGGAACAGCAGCATGATGCTGTGTCACAGAAGGCTGAAGTTGCATGTTAGGGAAATGGTCTTCACCATTGGTGAAGGGGGTGGTTGGGCACTGGAACAGGCTCTCCAGGTAAGTGGTCACAGCACCAACCCTATCTGGGTTCAAGAAGGATTTAGACAGTGCTCTCAGGCACATGGTGTGACTCCTGGGGATGGTCCTGTGAAGGACTAAGAGTTGGACTCAATGATTCTTATGGGTACCTTCCAACTCAGGATATATTATGATTCTATGATTTTTTTTTTTACTTTTTTTTTCTCTTTTTTTTCCCTTATGCAGAAATTGTTTGGGTCCCCAAACAAATCTGGTTGATGCTTATCCAAAGCTCAGTCTGACTTCTCACAATACACAAACTCTGACCATAAATAGTCAAGCTGCTTACAAAAACAAGTTGACAACCTCATTCATTGATGTAGTATAATTTTAAATACACAGACTATTTGAAAGCAAACCTTCCACTAAAAATACGTAATCTCTATATTAAAAATCACACAGAAACTTCCATGCAAAAATGCTTAAGTATTTGAACACACATAGACCATGCAATATGACACAGGCTTAATTCTATTAGTCAGGGAAGCTTCTCTTGGCTTCAGGGGAGACAGTTTTCAGTTCTTAAGCCTGCATAAGCAACCAAGCCACCCTTACGCTATGTATACATACACAAAGAGAGACATATAAAAAGACTGTTTCAAAAGATCATCAATCTTATACTTTTGCATAAATTATTTTTAATTTCCTTTAGGAAATATTTCTTCATTTATACTTCTTCCTGCCATATATTCATCTGTTTCCTAACACTATACTGAGGATCAAAGTTCTTGCAATTGAAACTCTGAGAGCCATTACATCTATTTCAGGATTTTCCAGTACAGTGTGGGCTAGGTGTCGATACATCTCCATGCCTCAAGAGATCAGAATATTAGTTCAACTGCAACCTTTATCACTAAGAAGTAATACAAACAAAATGGCAACTTACATGACAAGCTAAAACTTCAGTAACCATTATTATTCAAGATCTTCACTAACATCCTGGTTTTCTCACCCCAGGATATTTAACACAATCTCTCTGTGGCAAACCAGACCTACAAGATTATATGGGAGATAGTACTGACGAATAACACCTACTAAAGTCCTTAATCCTTTATTTAAGATTCAACAGGCTTCTCTTTGTTCCCAGGCATCAACCTTCTACCACAAAAAAGGACTCACAAAATAACCACATCCAGTGGTAAACCTCCTACACCCAGATAAAAAAAGCAATCTTACTCCAGCCATCTTCCCACACGCTCTGAGTAACAGACCTGAGATGATAAGAGGTATCTGCAGAAGGGAGATAGAAGAATAACTCACAATGGAATTTAATTTAATCCATCCACCCACACAAACCACTCACCCTTACCAGAGCTGCACTTTGGCCATTGAGACATCTTTATAAAGTTATGACATTATAACCATTGCAAAGTTAGCCTTACACCCATGCAGAATCTCACTTTTCTCATTCCCCCATAGAAAGTCACTAACCTGAGTCTGATGAAGCTTTTAGTGATGTCCATCTGGAAGCATCACTAGCCTTCAGATGCTGTTTTCATTCAGCCTGGTAGCCAGTCTAGTATCTGTGATGATGAAACTTAACCATTGAAGGATTGAAAGTGCTCAAATACCTCTTCAAATACTTCTGTTGGTTTGTTTGTTAATCCAAGCTCAGGTGAATGCACTAGGTCTTTTATAATCTGTCAAGTGATTTTACTCAAAACACCTGAGCTAACAGCTGTACAAAATAACCTAAACAGCATCTCTCCACACAAACAGGTCGCCTCCACACAGCAAAACCAGAGTAACTCCCTTATAACCTCTGTTGGCATTGAACAAAGTCAGTTAAAGCCTTCACATTTGACTACAAATTACTTAGGCTAATATGGCATGAAGACACACCAAAATAATCAAGGAAAATTAGTCCTAAATCAAAGCAGGAGAAAAGCTTCTAATCACTTACTTGCTTCACCTGTTGTAATCAGATACTCTTCCTGCTATACAGACAAAGAGCCACAAGTTTACAGTTCACATTTATGGACTTACTGACTTGAAGAATAATGTCTCTCTCTAGACACTACAGCAACCATTGCACAAATAACTTCAGAAAAAAAAAAAAAGCATTTGTTCTCCTGACCAATCCTATGCTGCTTCTGGTTCCTGCTCCTGATCAGTGTCATTCAGCCACATCTCCTTCTAAAGTGCATGGAAAGCCCCAGCACATGCACAACAGGTGTTTACTCAGCTGTACCATTTATGTGAGTTGATTCTGTAATCTTAGCAAACTTGCAGCCTTCAATTTGCAAAGTGCAATATTCCAAGCTAGGTAGGGCGGAAGTGCTCAAAATATTCACCCCTTTGCTTATTATGACAATTTGAGCTAAGCTGGTCTGGGAGACTTCCTATTCCTCTGCAAAGCCTGGCAAGGCCCTGTTATTTCTGGTCCAGAACACTGTTGTTGCTAGGCTACCAAAAATTCTGGCCTTCTGTCCCATCACAGCACAGATATCTTTCGGGTGACCATCCAAGTATGCATACTCACTTGTTTGCACAACGTGGGGTTTGTTACACCAAAAATTGAACATGTTTTTGCACTAAACTGAGGCCCAGCTGAAATACTGGCCTACATAAAATTACTGGGGTTTTCTGGTTTCTCTCATTGCCATCCTATCTGTAATACTTTCCATAGATGAAGTACTGCTTAAGAACCTGTAAGATACACTATACATCATACAAGTTCCACAGTGCTGATTAATAGCAATAATAATGACCAAGCCATTGTGCTTTTATTTTTCAACATTTATTCTATGACCATTTTCTCCACAAGTTTGATTATAGCAAGAAAGTGTTCAATGAATCAGGAATAATAGCAATGTACACCAGGAGAGCTTTATGTAAAGTTTTAAGACTTATTTCCTTTTGTTGTTGAAAATAAGACACTGAAGGCAAGTCAGTGTATTTATGGCACTATGATTTTTCAGCTTTGTCTTTCTTTGCTAGAATATCACATATGGATTTACAATTAATAACATGTATTTTCAAATACTGAAAGTGATAGCTGAAATCAAAGACACCAGAACTGAAAGTGGAGATGTGCATACATCTGGCTTTGCATTTCTTAAGACATCAGACCCATGCCTTTAACAGACCTTCATTGTTCCAAAGATTTTCAACCAGGCTATTTCCACACAGCATTTTTTCCCCCTTGTTTTTGAAATATTTACTCCTCTTGAAAGTTAGTACAGGTCTGTCTCTGTTCCAAATGATCGATCTTGTCTTTACATGCTTGTACCTATCCTATTAGGTGTTTTATCCCACTTGTCTTGGATGGTCAGTTCCAAAATAACTAAATGTGATACAGAACTGCATTATCCTTTCCTCCTAAGGAAAATCTCGGAACAAGCTGGAGTTCCTGATTAGCCATGTTCATACATAGAAGAGTTTTCTGTTTCCAGTGAGCTCTCTGGCTTACCTTACCTGATATGCCTATAAGTTCTGAAATGCATCAGACTAAGATAGGAAAATGATGAAATGAACAGGAATGTGATGATTTATGGAGGCATAATTTTTTTTTAAGTGTCTGAATGTTTTTTTCAGTGTGATACTTAATCTGCATAAAATAAATCACCTAACAGTTGAAAATGAGTAATAGATTTTACTCTATTTATTACATGATCTTTTATGCTGAAATTCAATACAATAGTTTAATTTCTTAAAAAATTCCTCCTAGCACACTGACATGCAAATTGAGTTCCTTACACTTTGACAATGGCTGCTACAATCACCAGGGTCATCTTCTAAAACAACACTCATGAAATAGCCATTTCTTTAGAAAGATGTTCTATTAACAAAAGTTTTTCAAAAACTTCAGATATTGGATGTACTGGATTTGATCTATGTGCTAAAATACTCCCTTGAAACCTTACTACTTTTTATCATTTTGGTGGGGTGAAGATACTGGAGGCCATCTAAATCTGATCAGTTGAGTACCTCTCTCATATAAATGAATTGCAAGAAGAAAGTTATTTCATACATGTAGTATTTGCCTTGCCTATCAAGCAGAGTAGAAATAGCCAGTCCTCATTCCAGACAGGATAGGGTTAATATTTGCAGTAGCTGGGACAGGACATGGCTAAGGAAGTTATTCCATACTACTTCATGTCATTGCCAGGGAGGGGGAAAGAGACTCTCTTCAAGGGAGAAGGGATTCCTTTCAGTTGAGAATGGCAGACAGAGCTGTCTGATGTTGTCTGTTATCAAGTTGTTTTTTTCCTCACGTGTGAATAATTTCTTTTACCCTCTATCAATAGTATTGTTGCTGTTACTGTTCGTTTTCTTAACTCATTGCTGTTTCTAGTAAACTCTTCTTATCCTAACCCACAGTCTTTGCTTTTGTGCCTACAGTTCTCTCCATCCTGCCACAGTGGGGAGGGGAAAACAAAGGAGTGATAGCAAGAGAGCAAGCAGTGTGTGGTTTGGAGGGGGAACTGAATTGGGGAGTACAATCCCTAAACCATGACACTCCTCCTGGTAGTGTAAAGGTAGTTTTAGACACAATTCACTAGACTGCTCTAACTTCAGCTGATGCTGGTACTTGTAAGGATGAGCACCGTTACCTTCTTTGCAACACTGTGCAGACACTTGGTGCAGGTGGTGCACACATTGTCATTTTGATAGTTCCACTATTATAAATTATAACAGTGGCAAAGCTGTTAAGATAGATCTGTTTGGATCCAGAGAAACCAGATCCTGCTTTGCTAGGAGGCTGATGGCAGTGCCAATGAACTCAGCCCCAGAGCATCAATATCTTTTCAAGAATGGCACTGGCCACTGAAGACAGCTTGATAAGTTACCTCCACAGATCAACAGGCCTTAAAGAGACTTAAATTTGCTATTAATGATGGGAAAGTTAGTTTTAACATACACCAGTCACTCTGAAATCAGGGCCTATCCTGTGCAACTATATATTTGCACAGGAGTACTTTAGAACCATTCTTCATACAGATATTCTATATAGCCTATTGAAAAGGAAAAGCTGTAATGATTTTTTACAAAAAATGTAGATAGTGAAGTATCAGATTTTTCTTAATGTGGTAGCTGGTATTTTGCTCACCTGTTCAGGCAGTACAATATATTATGTTCAGAGGGTTAGAATTCTTCAGAAATGCATACGTTAACCATCAAAACTTCTTTTTCTTTGCAAGGTCTTTGGCAGTCACTGATTGATAAGCCATAAAATGTTCATTCCTTGCCCAGAGCTTCTAATGAGTACTGCAGATTATACCATTTAACTCTCCCAACTAGTGCAGCAGAACATTAAGCAGAATTAGGATATTTAGAGTTATATTTCATCTAAATGGTGTTTCTTTGGGGTAAAACAAGCAGTTAATTTACATATCATTGGTTTTGCTTACTCCTCTGTATGTGAAACCATAAATGATTCCCAGGGAGAAAACAATCAAGTTTTTCTCAAAGTCAAGCAAAATGTAAACACATTCAAAAGAATAACAAAAGTGACTAAGGTTGTAAGCACCACAGAAACATCCAGAGCTGAGAGCAAAATAGACTTTAGTGATTAATAGAAAAGCTGACTATAGCTTCTTGACATGTCTGCTCTTCACCTCATGGATGATGTGCCTCCATGCAGTACTTCCAGGTTGCAAAGTGCCAGTAAGTGAATATGCTGTAGTACCCTGCAAAGGTTGAACTGTGATCTCTGTGCCCAGAAGAGGAAAGGTAAACCTACATTCAGGTCTTTCTCCATTGCAGAACACAGTCGTTGTCATGGTTTGTAAAGAAAAGCTAGTCACAATATGGTATGCACTGCTATACAGTTACAGACAGTAAGTGTGGAAGAAGTCCTGGTGCTGTATAAGCAAGTAGCTTTTCTTTCTCATTCAGAGTTTCTAATGCTTGCTTAATGACTTAAATGCAGAGACTTGATCTAAACACTGTAGGGATTTGGAGCTACCCTAAAAATAGACTGCAAAATACCACTCTTATGGAACAAGTACATATTGCAGAAGACTCCTCTAATTAATAGTCCATACAACTTTAAATAATTCTGTCAGTGAGTGGGATGCCTCTCAAAAGGGGTAGAAAAAGCTGTATACATCCAACTTAATGGAACTGTATTACCCCGAGATTCTAGCCCAGCTACTTTAATATAGCACAGCTTTATAATCTCTGAAAACAGATAATCTTTACATAAATTTCATAACAAACAAATTAGAAGTCTGATGGAAAATCTAGACAGGTTTAATTTTTTATTACATAAAAAGACTAAAACATCTAAACACTGACATTAGGGTCCCTCTAATCAGATGATGACTAGTGACATTATGCCGACAAATATCTATAGGGATGCATATTTTAGCAAGAACTGAAGGCCTGGATAATAAAACCAGGATAAATGACAAAAGTTCCAGGAGTTCCAGGAAAGTCTGTACCACTTTGAGAAGTCCATGTAGGCATATTAACTATAAAGGAGCCATCTCTGACTTTTAACTCTTGAAGGCTGAGAATATTCTGCAAAAGTGTCAGTACATGGTTGGCCTGTAACTGTATTATTCTTAAGATATGTGCTGGGAAAGTGTTGAAAACAGCATGACAGGCTACTTGGAATCTTTCTATGGACATTATGTTCTTATATAAATTACATATAGAGAAGATATCATGAAGGCTTATATCTCCTAAAGTACACAGGTCATCATGGTCTTTGCAAAAAATATCTTCTTTTTCTTTACTTTGTCAGGATCTTTGTATCAGAAGTAAATAAGTACATAACTGCTAGCTACGTGTCTAAATTGTATCTGTATTATGTTTTCAGGTAATGTTGTTATCTAGAGTAGACAGTCAGGAGGACTGTCATATAAAAAAATGCAAATTGACCCATAGGTGTTGTCAAGTACTTAATATCATCTGAGAATATAACAAAGTATTGGAGAGCTTTCTGAATTACAACAGGGTAATGCAGGTAGGGAGGGCTCTCAAGCCTTCCTTTGTGTGGGAAAAGTCATGAAATAGTGTGAATAGAAATTCTTCCTTATTCATGAGGAACTTCCCCTTTTGCAGATCACAGAGAAGATCCACATCCCCTGTAAACAGATTCTGGCAAAAGTGGCTTTTAAGCCGAAGATAAAACAGCCGGGGACAGGTATGAGGCAACCTAAAATGTTGTCTGACCTTGAAGTACATGGTGTCGAGTACTTCAATACCAAAAATGAGAAAAGGTAGTTTTCAGTGCAAAGAAAAGTGACTAAAATCCAAAAACATGGCAAAATGATAACTCAAAACAGTCTTGTCAGGATTGTTACTAGATTAAATCAATAACAAACACAGTATTTCATAATACGTTGAGCAGACAGTGGAGTCTTCTGCCATCTCAAAGAAGAAATTACTCTCTTTTTTCCTACACTGTGCATGGACTAGCTCTCAGAAAATTCTGTTTTATTTTGCTGTAGTCATATACACATTGAAAGGAAAAAATCAGCCAATAAATCCTTCAAAGTGTGAAGGGCATCATGCTTTTTCATGCAGAACTAATTTGCATCATCCAAACAGAAGATCCTCCTCTGATGACTACACTGTTGCTGGGACCTCAGAACTCCAGAGCCCAGAAGACAGTGGCTCATTACCACACATATTTCCATTGACTGTAACATGGTAACTGCAGCATCTAGAGCTGTTTGTAAAGGTGCTCTTGCTGCTAACTGTCCCTCAGCAATTAGGGATTTAAATTCCTTTCTATGCTCCTGTGGTGACCTCATCAACAAAAAATGTAAACTTATTATAATTAAGAAAATCATAACATGCCAGAAGGACCTAATAATTTGACATGCTAAACTGCAACCTTGCCAATGAATAACTTTTATGACCAGGCAGATCTGATCATCTTGGTTTCCTCTCAGCAGGAGTTTGCATCAGTCTGTTCTGTTCCCACAAATGGCACAGAGTATATATATGTTTTGTTTGCTGCCTTTGAATCTACAATGACAATTCAAGGTCCTTGCTGAATATTTTTACAGGTTTCAATGAAGCCTTATTAATGAAAGCTGTTTTCTCCACAGCACAGAAGTATGCAGCATGTTCAACAATCCACAGGTTTGGTGCATATTCTTATGCAGAATCTTGAGCAATTTTGTTCTCTTTCTCACAAGTTTCTGGAAACTTCAAGAATTACCTTGGATGCAAATGCAGCAAACAAATCAGCTTGTATCTTAAAACAAGGTTTGACTCTTTCCTTAAGTCTGAAGGATGGCCTAACAAAATTCTTCAAAGTGCTTTGTTTCAGCTCTATGGAGTCCTGCAGATAAGTGTTTGTAGAGGACTCAGTGATGTCTTGGAGGTCAATTTTAAATTTTATGAGGCATGAACCAAGAAAAAGATTACTTGAAGTATACTGAGTCTTTTTAGCTTTAGATATCCTTTTCCTAGAAGTACTTAGGCTGGAATACAATAATTCCTTAAACTGTAAGAAATTTAACACTGAATCTATCCTAACAGGAATGCTTCACTTGGGAAAAATAATCAATATTTAAAACTAGAAGACACGATCTTACATTCCTTGTACTAGACCACCTACTGGAGAATGTTTTTACAGAAGAAGAAGATACCAAAATATCCTGCCAACCCATATGTGTAACCTACTGCAGGACATTTTACCATGAAGCATATCTGCTCATCTGTGATGCATCACACACTACTTAAATGGACTGTTAGTTCTGCTACTACTGCCACCGAAGATAGGAAAAGAGTAAATAACAGGAAAAAAATATAATATTTACCAGTGTTGTTGCAGTTTATTATTTGTATTATCATGTAATCTAGAAACCTGAGTTAGAGATCAAAAATCATTGTGATAAAAATTTGAAGTTTTTGAGAAATTTCAGGTTTGTTTTCCTGAAAAGATCATAAGCTGCTCATCTGAAATACTTCACCTGACCCGCATTGTACATTATTTACTAACTCTTAACTGGCATTAGTTTGAGCAGAAGTCTGAATCATGTTTCTTTTAAAAAGGTACAAGGCATCAGTTAATTTCTCGCCAATAAAAAACACGTTAAAATCGTGCATTCTAAAATCATGTGTGTGTTATTACAGATTATTTCTCAGTCTAGCACATACATGCTAGAACTGCTCTTACTGGTAAGAAACCAGCAGAAATCATTTTCTCACAATAACAAATACAGCCATTTTCACAGTGATTCAGACCAATTCATCTAGTCCAATATGCTCTTTCTGACAGTGACCAGCATCAGAGAAAAGGGCAAGAAACCATGAAATTGGCAATTTTGGAATAATCTTTCAATAGGTGAAGTTGCTTCTTAAATTTGAATTTAGAAGTGAAGAGCACTGAAGCTTGAGTGTTCATAGAAATTGTGCTAAACTTTTGACTCATCTGGTATCTTATGGCAGCAAGTTCTAGACTGCTCAAATGTATTATTGTACTATTATTGTATAAGCTGAATTTCAAAGGTATTTCCTTGTGCTTTCACTTTTGTTCCACTTTTGCTCTTGAAATGCACAGATAGTAAGATGTTTTTGTAGCTGCAATTTAAGCTGCCCCTGCATTCGCTCTCAAGACAAACACAAACCATATTTCTGCACTTCTAGAAGGAGAAGTGAAGAAAAGCACGTAACATAAAAGCTTAAGAACAAACACTTTGCATCCAGGTACATCCCTTTTCTACTCTATCACAATTATGGTTTAAGTTTATATATATATATATATATGGGGGTGTGTGTGTGTATACATGCATTCATATACATATGAATATCTATTTCTAATAACCAGCCAATACCACAAACATATAAACACAGACATAAACACTACTCTCTATTGCTGAATACATTTTTAAACATGGAAAAGCAGTTTATTAGCCCTCAAAGAGAACCATGAAGAAGAAAAAGGAAAAATGAAAAAGTTAAATTATGTACATTGTCCAAACAGCCTAGCAAATTTAGCCATATATTTAGTCACTAAATGTAACTGAAGAAATGTGTATCCTACTACCTCAAAAAACACCAGCTCCATTGTTCAGAAGATCCAGTAGAAGATCCAGTGATTGCAGAGCAAACCAAATACAAAACCTCTAAGACAATCAAAAAGTCCTATAATACAGTGCAAGTGCCTAGAGAACAACTCTGAAAATCAAAACCTACTCAAGTAACAAAGGAAAACAATTAGAAATTCTGCAAAGGAATAATCCCTCTGTACGGTACAGTACTGAACGGATCTTCAACAAAGGTTGTTGGACTGGGTGAAGTTGTCTTACTGAATTTGCATATCTAGCTCCCCTTGTTGAACACACACTACAACCACTAAAGTCAGTTTACCTGAGTTATAGGAAAACTAATATGAAAACTGTATCTTACAAGAAAAAAAAAAAAAAAAAGGGTGGCTGGAACACCTACTGATACCTAATACCAATTTTGCAAAAGAACCCCACTCAGTTACTAATTTTATCCTCAAGAGTTCAGAAATGTCTCTGAGGCCAGATCAAACACTGGCTGAAGTTCCAGTAAAGACTCCCATTGACTTGAGTGGCTTTTGAATGGAGCCCAGAAATTATCAGATCTGCTTTCTTTGAAGAGACTGCAAAACTTCATACTTGTGGTTAGTCCTATGAAGCACCAGTATTTAAGAAACCAGTCCTCCTTAATGACAAATCGCACCTCCAAATTACTTTCACAGTGGTGATACCCCGGAGCTATGCAAGACCCTGAGCTGTCCTTCAGTGTTTTGCCACCAAAAATATTGCCAGTAAGTACTGTTCTGTTTCCACCTGCAGCATAGTCTAAATGAAGGTAAATAAGGCATTCATGCAGGAAATTAACACATGGCATAAAATAATACTGAGCTTCGGGGTGAAAGCTAACATCATGTCACAGGGAAAATCAGAGTGTAACAGTGTGTGTGCAGTCCCAGACAGGGGCTCAGTAAGACGGTTCAAAATGTTAATAGATGTATTGACAGAACAAGTACACAAACCAAAACTAAGTTGTCACTTGTGCTATTGGCCTGAAAGAAAACATTACTTTTTTTCAACTTTCCTTGACGTTTGTAATATTCCTGTTTTCAACATGTATTTTGCTAATTGTTTGCAAAACTCACATTCAAGCTACTTAACAAATCTTAATATATACATCACAATCTATGTAGCAATGTCATTCAGTTTCTACTTATAGTACCATTCTGTGTAGGTTTTATTACTTGGTGGAGCAGGGAAGAACTAGTGTCAATCAAAAAGTCTATGGGAGTCTCTCATAGAAGTGATGCACAAGAAACTAGCTGGAGTCGAAGTCATGCAAAATACTGTCCCCAGCATCCTGAAGGTGTAGCAAAACAGTCACAAGTGAACCTTCTCAGTTTCAGACTCCACCAGATGCCACAATATCCTCTTACTGCTTTATATTTTGGTTAACCCCCAAAATTTCCAAGGTCTATTTGAGACAGATTAGCTCGGATCCCATCACCAAAGTGCCCGAGGTATTTCCTACTTCATTAGATTTCCTACTTTCAGATTCAATTCTGGTATATCATCAGCCCTGGTTCTTCCTAGGATAGCAGCTTCTTACTTGACAAATAAAGTGATTTCATATAGTGCCTGTGCCAGTGGCATTACAGCCTGGTCACCCATGGGTATCCATAATACCCACACAATGCTGTGGTAGTGTTCAGTTCAAGAATGATTTATTCGGATTTTTTAAACTCTCAGCAATGTACATTCACAAACTAGCCTGCAGTTAGACTACAGTATAAGAGTCACATGGAAGACACATGAGTTTGTACAGCAACATTCACATAAAATCCTGAGAAACTATTTGAGAACTAATTCAGAGTTTAATTTTTTTAAAAAAGGCCTTTGAACGGATTTTTGCCATGAATGCAGATAAGAAAAGATCTGCTATAAGAGCAGTAACATCTCTAGGTAAGTTGTAAAGCAGTTGCCAGTTCACAAAGGTGAAAATTTCAGGAGAAGTGCTTAGGAATGGATGAAAAAGAGCTGCTGTGAACAGGACTAAATTCGTTATTCCTGCCACAAGAGAAGGAAGCAAAGGCCAGGGTGAACAGCAGGTCATTTAGCCAAGCCAAAAAATGCAGTGTTTTGGATGATGCAACATTGCGAACCAAGCACTAGGCAAGGAAGGGGACACAAAGAACCTTATGTTCGCTGATACTGATATGCAAGGGCCAAAAGCAACAGAAAACAATAGAAAGAATACTTCTTCTCCATGGGTGGCTGAAACTGCAAAGAAGATGCTTAGGGGCTGGGGTGGGTGGAAGTGGAACACTGCATTCCCCCAGCCAACTGAGCTCTTCAGGACACTGCATAAGGGAACTTAGAAAGTCTGGGGCCAGGCCAGAGCATCATTGAACAAAACGGTTGAACTGAGCCAAAACTCTCCATGGAACAGCTGCTCATATTTGCTGCATCCTCATCCTGTGAAGCAGAAAATACAAGTCTGCTGCCTGCTGTCTTCTAAGGAAAGCTCTCTGTAAGCTGTTGACACTGTATTTGTGCTTTGTTCTATCAATTTGCTTAGGTTTTCAGAAGGATAAAAAGGGACAAAGCAAAATAAAACAAAGGTCCTGAAAAGTAAATGCAAGATGTATGAGTTTAAAATGAAGAGAAGCCTGGGGCAGGAAGACGGAAAGGGGAAAGAAGCAAAAAAGAAACCCTCTGTGGAATCTGATTCATCACACTACTTTCCAGTTAAGATTATAACAATCTCCTTTATTTTAATATATTCTGTTTGGTCAGGAAATTACTTTATTTCAGTCAGAATTGTCTCATGTTGAAATGACAACTGTTAATGGCAGTCTATAAAACTCAGACATTCTCTCTGACTCATTACATATTCCTAGGGAAGGTAGAAAATCAATCTATCTATCTAGTTAGCTAGCTAGCATCATGGCTGCCTCTGGGTCAGGGAAACACCAGAAAGCAACATTGAAACATCGTCCAGGACAACCAGCTTCTATGGCCTGAACAAGGAAACTCAGTGAGCACAGTTTGTCAGTTCTCTGGTTTACATTTAACAAATTATGGCCTTTGCACTCTGCTGCCACATTACTACAGCATTTGCCTTCAGGAGATACTCTAATAAATGAGTTTATTACGAAGAATTTCCCTTGCTCTTCTTGTGAAAATAAGTATTTTTGAAGGAAGAGAAAACTTTGTGTTTCAGGGTATCTGTGACAATTTTTTATCCAGGAAAGCTGACAATGTTTCTAGGAATACTGTCCAGTCTGGGACAGAGAAGTGGACTGGACTCAAAAGAGCTGTTTCTATTCTCCCAGTAAACCAATTTTGAAAAAAAAAAAAAAACCAAAACCCCAAAAAACAAATCATAAGTTTTCCTAGAGGACATGAACAAAATGCTCACCTAACAACATCATTTGTTCCCTTCAGGATCTAACCTTTTTCTTCATCTTAGCACTTTTTTTTAAAGCAACACTATGAATATTTCAAGGGTGATAATTACAGAAAAAATGTAAAGTTTTTCTTGTGTCTAAACACAGCCAAACATATGTAAGTGTTTGACTGCAGTAAATTAAAAAAAAAAGAAAATACTTATAAACTATGTTGCAGTTAACCTGTACTGAGGCAGAGCTTCTTAGAGCATAAAACTTTAGGTGGATACTGAATCCGACATTTGAATATTTATTTTTTTTTTAAGATATGGAGGTATTTATTTGAGTTATTAGTCTTTGAAACTATCTTTAACAGACACTATGTAATTTTAAAGTGTGGTTATTATTTTTTGATGCTTTAACACAGTCTGGTGTCTGAAAATGCTGCAACACACTTACATAGGTTATGCAATTTTTGTTCTTACTAATGCCACTCAGTATTGGCTCTAAAAGCAACAGAGTGACTGTACCTTAGGAAACAATTTTCACAGATGTCAAAGAGAGCAGAAAAGGCAAATAAATAGTTTAAGCTGAAAATGAAGTTGACATAAGAACACACTGACTAAATGTTTGTGCCTCACACCATTAGGTCACAGCAAGTCCTTTATTAGACAGGTTGTTAGAGGCAGCACTAAATCCAGTATGAATACATACCTGGCAGAATCCTGTCTTTTGCTATCTATATCTCCCTATAGTCACTTGTACTAGTATTTATCAATATTAATTTTAATTCAAGATGATTCTGATAAAATTTCTCAAGCGTTTCAACATACTTCTATTTGGTTTAGATTATTCTATTAACTAATCATAATTAGTAATTCATAAAATGTTACCTTCCTCCAGTGCACTTTTCATCACACAAACAAGACATTTTACATTTCAAATGCAACAATTATTTGACTTTTACTTTTTTTTTAATTTTTCCCCCCTTCTCTAGCTTTGTCTTACTTCTGAAGATGTGTGTGATGTTTTTTCCCCCTCTTTCATCTCCATATATAAATGCAATAACAGAAGTAATTAATGTTTAGCTGTTTAAATTCCAATTTATGCACAGTAGTCATCTGATGATCAAACCCATCCAATGTCTGCAATTAGACCAACTTGTGCAGCTGCGCTTCCTCTTGCTATCTGGAATTCACTTCCCTTTTGCTCTGAACTGCTTTGTGATGCACTTGATGTACAAAGTTCCATGTACAGCTTTGAAACAAATGTGGGATATTATTCTATTTTCAAGGCCAAAATAGAGAAAGGCTGTATTAAGCATTTAGGTGGGAGAAAGAGGGAGGGACAGGAAAATAAAATGAAAAGGCAATGACTGCAGATGCCCAGGCTGTATGTGGCACTGGAAAATCATTGTCAGCTTTGCTGTCAGTGTCACACTAAACTTTCCAGATGTTCATAACTGGAAATGTCACAAAATGTCATGGCATAAGTTGCTGTATTTTGTTTTCTGTAGAAAGGGTGAACAATAATAAAACAGCCTCAGGAGTGTACAGCTAGCCAACAGCAGCTTGTAAAGGTCTCAGTAAAACAGCATGTGTGCACATTCTGAAAAAGAAGCAAACATCAGCTTCTTTTTTTTCATCTTTTCTTCCTTTTTTTTATTAGTAACATAGTACTTGAGCTTATAGAAATTTAACATTTAAATTAAACACAAAGAAAAGGCCCTTTTGTAATCTTTTCTAGATCTCAAAGCTGCCTTTGTCCAAGAGCTAAAATGCTGATATCAGATTAGTTATTGACAGAGCCAGTACAAATTTGTTCCACATTCATTTATCTTCTGGAATTTGATGTAGTGCTCTACAATTAAAAGCAGAACCCTTTGTGAAATAAGCTGTTCATTGGTGACATCAGTGTGGGAGAAAGCTTTGCATTTTAAAGCAAGGTCTTTCAAAGCACAGATTTTATCTTCTCCACAAAGTTTGTGGTTTTGAATGTAGTCCAGGCCAGGTTCTCTCTGTGACACTTTCTTTCTCTCAAATTACTTTCATTTGATTTTCAGAAAGCAAAACCAACTATACAGGCATAAACTCAACAAGACACCCTCCACTTAACCATTAAGATTAAGCATTATAAAATGGTATCCACAGTCCATACATCCAAATAAAATGTCTTTGAATAAAACGATTTTGGCTCCTTTACAAAAGAAAACAAGAAAGGGAATCGATCATCTGCTTTTCTCTGCTTATAGAAGTCAATGCAGATCTAGAAGCTACACTTAAAATCCTTTCCTTTCAATCTTGCTCTTGCATGTAATTAAGTTCATTGTAATACGTTAATATTACAATGCTGTGACCTACTTACAAAGTCAAAACTGTCAAATGGCTAAAAGTGACCCATTCACTTTCCTATTGATTTTGACTAAGTCACTAAGTCCCTTTGCTGTCTAGTGAATCATGTGCCTCTGCTTTATCTACACAGCATGTGTGGGGCACATACACTCATGCTTTTTATAGCATATTGCACAACAGCTACAACAACTACAGAACAGAGGTGGGAATAAGAACGTAATCAAGAATAAATGCTGAGCCAGAATCATTTGTTTTCAAAGATCTATTTGCTCTCAGACAGTGATTTATTTAAATGTCTATTTCATATATGCCAAATGACTCAGATGTCATCATTTATTCTTGCAGTCCTTGGTACATAGTCTAATGTAACATCATTGAGCAGCTTCAATCTATGTTATTTGAAGGACAGGTGGAAGTTATGCATTGGTCAATTGTAAATTTGTTCACTCCAAATTTCTTTTTCATCACACTATACTTTATTCTATAATGGTTGACTCTACCCTTTTCAGTGTTTTGGGTTTTTTTCCTCACAGGCTTTTATCAATGTGAATGAACCAGTTAAGGAGCAATCAAGCTTAGAAACATTTTGAGCTTTTCAGTTATTTTATTATATGCTACATTTCAAAAGACAGGTGAACTATTCTGTTTATTTAATAATACTTTGCACATAATTCTGGTCCTTTCTGTTGTCATCTGCGGCAGGAAGATTTTACCTGGACATTCATCATCCACCATTTTTTGGAACAAGAAGCTCAGCCTCCTACACTCAATAAATCTACAGGAATGACTACTAAAACCCTTTAAAATAAACAATTGATACTATATCCATATATTATGAAGGGAAACAGACCTTCAGCTCTGTCTTCCTAATTTTTTGTTATTATTATCTATGTCTCTCCACTTCTTCTTAAATGCTGGGCAGAACAGGAGGCTGTAACTCCCCTTACAGTTCTCCTCATAACCATTCTCTCTCCTGGTATCACCCAGCTCCTCAAATTTACAGTGCAGCTACATGCAGTATTGTCATGTTAGCCCATCACTGAGGTGGCCAATGGGAGGCCAATTAAAGGCATCCATCCTGATTTCTACATTTGCCAATTGCAGCACATATACTACATATGCTCTGCTGAGAGCGGCTGTGGGACCTCCTGGATTGAAGTGGATGCTTGTCCTGGAGTGAATGTCTTTGACCGCAGGATGGAGCAGACAGAATGATTGAGAAACACAGCAAGCTGGGGGCCTCCAGCAAAAACAATGATTCAGAGAGTCCTAAGACAAGCAGGGAACAGGCTCAAAGCCAAACATCAGAACTGATGATAAAAGAGATACTTTCATAGTGGTTCAGAAGAGGCAATGCAGAATTTGTTGCAGCTTAGAGAACTGATGAAAGTTTCTGGAATTGCAGTAGAACAGGATTCATTCAACAATCACAGTGGGCTGGGAGGGGTAAGAGATATCTGCTGTCAAACCCTTGATTTTAACCCATCTTCACCAATAAATCTTGAGTTTTCTCTGTTTCAAGAGCTATTCACTTTTAGTGTTTTGTGTTGTTCATTTGAAAGAATAGATGTGGCCAGATCTCCATGAAAGAATCAACTGAGACTAAGTTGTCAAAAAATTTAGGAAAGGTCTCTATCACTTCAGACTGTTCGTTATAAACTTCTACTTGGGCTCAGTTACTTTCCCATTTTGCAACTTTCACAAACACAGTCTTGTGAAAAATTTGGTAGCAGGTCTATAGCTATTGTCAATTCTATATAGTGGGGGTTGCAAAATTCTACTCTCCTTTTTCCACATAGGTACCTCTGTTGACTAGCTGCCTCCCTTATATAGACTATTTTAAAGGCCTAAAGAGCTAAGTTTGCAGGAAGGAATTAGTATACAACTTCTACATCTAAACTACACAATGAGACTCCTTGAAAACATGTGTAATTCCCACTCATGAACTTCCAACAACAGCAGATGTCAAGAGCAAAGTGACACAGCCTTACAAGAGTACTTACACCACCAGCAGAAAAAAAAACCAACCAAAGATATGAAGAAAAAAGGTAAAAATAAGGCAAGCAGAAACACTGCCAAGAAATAGTTGTGTTAATATACCCCATGTGGCAGCAACCATTGACACTAACATGAGACTTTTATGTCAACCTTTCATTTTGTTTCAGCTTCTACTATGCTATTTAGTCCTTCCCCTGTGTAACTATTAAGCTGTTATTTCTATTTTATGTCTTAATGGATATGTAGGCAATAGCTTATTTCATTAAATGAACAATGTAAGTCCTGTGCCTGGAGTCTCCTCAAAATTTCAAGGTATTTCAAAAACTACATACTTTTCTTCTTTCTTGTCAGTATCTTATTTGGAGAGACTTTCAGGCTTTCAGTGTACTGGAACACAATTGTCTCCATTTATTAATATCAATACTATTGAAGCTATATTTGTATATATTTATTGAACTAAAAATGCCCAGAGATATAAAATTTCTAGTACAAGAATTCTTATCTCTCTAATTTGTTTTCAGAATTTGTTTTTTTGTATCCAGTATTTATTCTCTGCATCTCAGATTCTCTGCTTTAGTTGCTACCTGTTCCCTTAATCTTTCTAACAAATGAAAGTATTGTACCAATACCTGAGGCAGACTTTTCTGATAAAGTCAGTCTAATGTGTCCTTTAGGATGGAAGTAGAAAAGCTTCATTCCAAAACACTGGCTTGCAGCCCTAGATAAGATGCTACATAGTATCTTTATAAAACATCCCTTTTAAAGTAAAGGGCAGTTTTTTAAAGACCGCTTTTGACATTCTAAGCTCCACAAAGCAACCTAGAATTTTACTTCTAAAAGTTCCATATTTGATTTAAAATAATATTTGGAATGTGGGGGAAATTATCTATAGCTATGTAAAAATACACAAAACTGAATATCACAGAATTATTTCATTCTATTTCAAAAAAAGAACAGTTTAATTTTCTGAAAAAGAGTAAAAAATTTTGGCTTTTTATCCCAATTTGGGACCTAGTTTTAACTTACTTCCATTTTATAGAAAGCCAAATAATTGTTTCTCACCAGATCTTTCTCTAACTATAGAATCTTTGAAGGGCTCCCAGCCTCATTTCTTGAATCCTTTTGCATATTACATTTTTGGATGAGTAGATCATGACCAACCCTCAATAATACCTGTGGCTGACCCTTATTGAACCCTTTGTTCTAAAAGGACAGTAAAGGCAATATAGTCTCCTTTAGTTTCTTGATTTATTGTTTCCAGTACCAAATAATATACCTTTCTTTCCCATCATGACTGCATAACCTTACTGCCTACTTCAGCCCATAGCAGAATACACTAAGAAAACATTCCTGTCCATGTCACAGATCAACACGAACTACTTGCACTATCATTTTAGAGGTATCATTTACTTCCATTTCAATGAACTTCTAGGTATCATGCTGGAATTTCAATATCCTTCTGTGTTTCTGCATGCATAGGATAGGCAGAATTATACAGTAGGAACTGATCAACTCTGATGCAGCCTTCAGTCAGGAAAATCCCACAAACACACACAAAAAAAAAAAATAAAAAAAAATTAGGGAACCCTGACAGGCACTCCTTTATTTTGGTCACAGCTTACTTGCAAGAGGTTGTAAACTGAGGAGAGCCTGCACTATTTCCTCCTCCTTGAAAGGGCTAAAGATGAATATATCATTGAAACCCTGTACAACTTTGTATTAAAAACAAGCTTTCAAAAGAGGTACAAAGTGAAAAGGTCTCTTTTCTGTCAAGGACTACAGCTATAACGTAGGATCCTGTGACCTAAAAATTTCTCAATAAAATGGAGCATAATCCTATAAGTCTCTTTTTTCTTTTTCCTTCTTTAATTGTAAAGCTATTTATTTTTCTATAGACACTAGTTAGAGACACCAAACCAGATGTCAGCCTCCCACATGGATGCATATTTATCTGTAGTCTTGGGGTCACTGTGACACATCCTGTGCTTAGCTCAGTTATTCAGCAGAAGCCATCTGCTTCAACTTTGGCCTCCTCTAGACTAAAAGTGGTCAGAGCCTGTTTGGACAACACATGCTGGAAGGCTCCATTACCTTATGAGTGAAATTAACCTGTGCACTCTTCACTTTTCAGATGACAAGCTTTATTTAGTGATCCTTAGGAAAAACTACTGAGAATTCAAACATAATCTAAAGCAAGAAGGAAATATGCGGCTGCTAGTTTTGAGCAGTTCAGGTCACTGTTTTAAGCTGTGACTTAAAAGAACGCTACCTATGCTTTTCTCCTTAAGAATTATAATTAAGACAACCCTATAGTTCACTCTAATCCCCCATATGGCTGCAACACAACACTTTTAACAGTACATTTACTCTTTTGTTTCTTATTCAGAAAAAGGCCTGAATTCCAATGTTATAATAAAAGCATAATTTGGTGAAAAAAGTATGTAGGTCATTAAGAAAATGCAGGACCTACAGAGAATAATATTGGTGATTTTTTTCCTCCCTTTTTTTCAGTGGGTCATTCATCTAAGAAAGACTATTGGAATAGAGGCTGTCAAAGCAGTAAACTGGTCTCAGGAATCCATCAATTTAACTGGAGTGCGCAGTCTCTAATGAATCAAACAGGGAAAAAAATCTTTCAGTTATCCACATTTTCTTAACCTTGAATACTGTAACACTGCATTCATTTGAGCCATGCTTGAGGCAAGGGTAAGAACATTCTTTGCATCTCCCTGATCAGGATCAGATCTTTAGCTCTCGCAAATCACATGAGGTTTTTACTTCTTTCTGTTCTCTCATTTTCACCAGATACCATAGTGTCATAGGATGTGTTGCAGGCTGATGACTTTCTGCCATGTGTTTCTTCACATTTCTCTGGTCCTGTTCTGAGAGAGAGTTGAGTAAACTGGCTCTGCTGGCCCAACATCCACATAGTAAAATATATCCAATTTCTGGTATCTTTGCCCAGGCAGATTCACTCGAGAAGAGACTACCACCTTTCCATTTCATTATTCCTGACTGCCATGTAGCCAAGCTGTCCTATCCATCAGAACATATTAAGTTAATGCTTTGCTGACTCTTAGCCTGTATAATTATGAAAAAAAAAAAAATCAACAATTGCTTAGAATACAGTTGTATTTTTGATAAATGTCAAAAGCATTACCAGCCCTGGATAGGTGCTCTTTAATGTGTCAAAAAAATCTAAAATAAGTACACACTGCTAGAATCTACAAAAAAATCAAATATTGTCTTCAAATAGAGCAGTTACTCCCACAAAATCAACATTCTGGTCCTCTCACTTGTCCCCAGAAAGTGAAATTTTTATCTGTGCAAACTTAGAAAATTAGCAGAATAGGAACTATTCTTATGTAAATCTTACATCTTCCTTCCTCACATTCTTAGTCCACATAGGTAACACAAAATAGGTCATTGGGCACTAAGGTCCACGCAAAACAGTGGAGGAGCTCTTCTTCAGAAAATAAACAATACTGCTTTACATCTATTACCTATTCCTACAGGGAAAAAACCCAACAATCCTCACCACCTACCCTTCCCCAACAAAAAGAAACCCAAAACAAAACTAAACAAAACCCAACACCTAAATGACTTACTGAAGGGATTTTATTTACATCTCAAAATAAAAAAATAAAAGCAGTAAGGTTTTGCACTCTTGAGCCTGTAAATGCACTCTATACATAGTCATTGTGGTCCATTTTGTGCTGTAGTTTTTCTGACCTAGTGCAAATTTTTGCTTTTAGATTCAATATCTTCCATTTCCATATTTTCATTTTTCTACCCACGGACACTGTATTACACAAAACACAGAAAGCATCTCAGTGCTTTCAACACTCATCCACCGGTGTTACAAAGTCATATTGTGGCTATCCATTCCTTGCCTTTTAGGAGACAGAAGCACTCAGCAACATAATCCTCATTAAACTCATAATCAGAATTTTTTTTAGCATAAGCACTTTCTACTGTTCAAAAAATTATTCCAGTAAACAAACACTTTTACATATTTTTAGTTACATCTGACTTCCAGAGGATTTCAAATGAATCAATACATTTAAGAAGTATGTTAAAGTGCTAAAAGTACTGTAGACAAAAAAAAAATAAATTATTAAGGAGAGAAGCTAACATATAAATTACACCTAATTTTCACATATCTATTAGAAATAGCCATCAGGCAAAAATGCTCCCAGGTTATTCCATAGAGGGTACTTAAACTAAAGGTAGGGATCATTAGGTGACAACTAAAAATAATTTTTTCTTAAAGTGATATTTCATTATGCCTAGTCACAGTAATGTATTACACCTGTAACTCTACTTTCAAAGAAACTTCTTGAAAAGGAAAAATGTGCAATAGTATCACATTAATAAACGTCATTCACTTGTCCTTCATAAAGATAAATTTGGCAAATCAAGGGAAGTCTTACCTTCATTTACATGTACAACCACAATGAGTTAATGACGACTAAGGAGAAATACATAGACTAAATGGTCTTTAGTTCATTAAACATTACATGATTTCAAAAGCACCAGACACCAGGATCCCAAGAAACCTTAGTGAGTGCTGGGAAAGTAAAATGTATTCACTCTTCTGTGAAAGATCATTGATGAAAAAAGATTCAACAGTTTCCCAGTAAAAATTTCAAACCTTTTTGCAGCAGAGAGTCAAATACCGAACTGTAAATCAACTGACTAAGTAATAATCAAGTAGCATTTCCCCTTATAAGAGCAGGAAAGAAATGCGCTGTAGTCAAGGTAGGATCAGTAATTAAGCAGACTTTCAAGTACACCAAAGACTGAGCCAAAAAAACATTAGCAGTGGGATTGCTTTGGTGGCAGTGTGGCCCTTGAACAAGGCAAGTACCTTGAACAGGCACAAAAGCAATGTGATAAGCAGAAGCCAAACTCCTCTACCAGCTTAAAATGTATCAGGTTCTTACCCACCAGGGGAATCGGCTGCAGCTCGGTGCTAGTCTGTTAAAAACTTGTGGGAACTTGGGAACCAGCTATAAAACTGGGTATAATCTTTACAGGCACTGAGAAGAGCTGGGTATCTGAGTTTTACTTATCTCTGGTCATTTTGTGTAACGATCTCATTTGCTGCTAGTACCTCTATCACGACAAAATAAAAATTCCGAAGGAAAAGATTTCCTCTGACCCCTCAGTAAGAGCTTGGGAGGGGCCCATATTCTACCACAGCAGGTTTGCCTTCATGTTTCATTATGACTCCCACCAGCCAAAGTCACTCAGAGAGAAAACTCACAACCCACATACCTCAGTGCTCTTCTCGGTTGTAGGTTTTGGCCTTTTCATCGTAGTTTTGTGGCAATATATTAACAAGTGCTTTTTTTCCATCCTGAATGTAGCAACACATGTAGCTGTCCTAGTTCAGGAGGTGGGACAAGTTATCACTGTGTGGGGGTGATCAAAGCTATGTATTCTAACCCCTCNACACAGTAGCAAATAATCTGTGGTCATCCAGAGCGAACAACAATTGTCAGGTCGTACAGTGGCTGAGGATATTTAAAACCAGACTGTAATGGATTTAGTGCTGGAAAAAACCCTGTGTAATCAATCCAAGATCATTAGCTACAACAGTATCAGAAACAGAAGAGTTCAGTGAAGACTTTCCCTTTACCAAAGGATGTTCCAGAATCACTTATGTATGTCACATGGTACACTAATGGACTGATTAACACTGGTGGTTCAAAATTTAGTGAATAATTATAATATAATGTTCCTTTTTTTTTCACAAAATACTACAAAATTAGGTATATAAACAGAAGGCTATCTCTAAATCATGGTAACATTATCTTGAAGATAATGTGAAATGAGTTTATCAGTTCTGCAGAGCACTCTCTGGGATCATCTATTTGCCAGACTGGATTTACCAGACCAGATAAAACATAGCATATAAACACTCTCTTCAGTAATGTTTTCAAAAGAGCTTCTATATGCTAGAACATGCCACAGTTACTTATTTTTTCCTTTAAAATGACCATCCATTGCCTAACCCATGAAAGCATTAGCATTAATTTCAGAAAGGGCATACAAATTGTCAGAATATAGATCTAAAGACACTCTACAACCTGCTGGTTTCACATCTCAAAAAAATTAATATTTTTTCATTTTGTCAGAAGAAAGTTATTTCCAGGAAGGTCTGGAGACTGTTTTCTGGAAGGCACAACTGAATTGCTAACTAATTGCAGTCACACTATTTGCCATATCATCAATGGTGAGCATTTTATGGCTGGATGCAACTAGATTAAAATCAATTAAAAAGATGAGGGTTTTTTATCATGCATTTTTAGTTAGTCTGACAGCTGCTTTCTGAATAGCACAGAAGAGTGCCTATGAACTAGTGAATAAATAATAATAACCATTCCCCTCTGATATATTCTTTAGTTCTTCTATAGGTGATGCACTTCATCAAATTCTGTCAGTTGTCATGCTTGAAGTCTTCTCCCAAAATTGAGCAATCTGTACTGTCTGTAATGCAACAGGGCATGTTAAAAGCAAAGGAATGAGGAAATATTGCTAGAAATTACATAGGTATGAGTATGAAGATACCGCTGGAAAGCTGAAAAGAGGTTTAAAAAGACAGCAACAGCAAACTGTATGAAAGAACAGGAAATACTGTAGGAAGGCTGACATTGCTTTTTGTCTTTGTCATGTAGCATTCTCCTTCTTTCGCTTTCCTGTCATTGCTGTACCTTTTGAGAATCTGGGATATATAGCTTATTTGGATGTCCTGTAAAGTAAGTAAACACTGAATGAACTTCAAATTTGTCACAAAACATTAACATTGCTTTTATGATTAGGGTTGCACTTCAAAACTCTTACAGTAACTGAGACAATAAAGCACATCGGCAGTGACACTGCTGCCACTCACTAAACAAGACATACTGCAGCCATGCATGAAGCTTCATACCAACCCATGTCATGCAGAGCTTGCCAATATGCTTATGCTGGATTCCTTTTCTATGTAGACATTCTTAGGTTTTTGTTCCTACATTTTTCTGTTGAACTCTCAATTCTGACTGACCTTGCTACTGACACCAATATTACAACTTTGGCAAGACAGGGAAGATGAACAACAAAGTATTTGCACAGTAGATAACAAACAAGGAAAGTTTTAGAATTCCCCAAGCTTGCAGAGAGATCTTCTATATGAACTCTTTTCAAACACAAAGGAAGTTGACAAGATTGATTCTGTGGCTGTCAATTAAATTTTTGGTTTTGACTGCCTACTGAAATCCCCAGTAGAACATGCCAGTCTCTTGACAAACAATCCAGAAGTTACAATATGAAAATCACAATGAAAAAAGACACAAGGGCTTTCTATGGTTTTGGTCAGTTCATGTTTGAGGTTTGTTCCTTTGCTGTAGTTTGTTGTGGGGTTTTTTTGGTTTTTTTTAAATTTTTTTTCTTTTGGAGAGAAACTTTTTTTTTTTTAATTGAAGGTGAGCACATTCTCCCAGGGTTTCTGGCAGTATTAAAAGTATACTCTGCATGAAAAAAGCTGAAGAACTAACTCCAATACCTAAGAAGTGGGAAAACTTCCCTAGGTTAATGCTAGAAGGGCAACCTTTCAGTACAGGTCAAATAACAAATACAATTATGTCTTCTCAAAACGTGAAGATTTCAGTCTCCACATAACTAAGCAATGTGGTATACAATTACTACAAGAAAAGAGCTATGGAATGTGGACAAATAAGTCATTGTAAAACTGTGGTGCTGCAATTGCCATATTTTAATGCTGCTTTGCTAGTTTATTTATAGAAAGAACTGTGAAAATGCACTACCCATTTATCAATATGCAGATTGTTTTATGACTCCCAAATAAAAGAATATCCTAAGCTTAGCTAGTGAACAAATAAGCAAGCCTGGATTTCTTAGGGTCTATCATTCTTAACTGTCAGAGTAATTTAGGAAAAGTACTGTGACTTTCACACTTATCATACCTCTACCTTTTCAAAAATACATACAAGTCTACAACAAGCTACTTAATTTGTTCCTCAATACAGGCTTCATCTTCAGCAAGCAGCTTTAGTGCCTCCACCCCTAGCTGATAAATTATATATTTCACTTTATTAATTAGAAATATTTTGGAGGCCATCACATGAGCATAACTACTGTTGAGTGTTGACTCTTTCAACAAAGCTCCTTACCTTCACATGCTTTGACAATTAACACCCTAAAGTGAAAGAATAAAAGAACTACAAATTCTCTTCCAGAAGCTTTTATTAAAGGGTCATTAATAAGCGAGGTATACAATTGAGACTGCATGACTGTTCTTGTTCTTCTTTTTTATTGGCTGTTCCCAGTCTACACAGTCTCCCTACATCTCTGGCATCTAAACTGGCCCGAAAGCTAACTCATTAAGTTTTCCGGTTTTCCTTTAACCCTTCCTTTCAGTTCTCTCACTTTAGTAACATGTTCTTATAGTAATAGGGTGAAGTTCTTGTGATTCAAGAACATTGTTTCTCAAAGACTGCTTCCAGAAATTAATCATACATTTTTAAGGAAGAGTTCAAATGGTGGATGTGCCTAACCTCCAGCTAAGGAAAAGCTTTTAAATTCCTGGTTGAATGGTATTTATTATTTTTTTAACAAGCATTCTTGCAATGTGGTTCAACTCCTCTGAAAAGCTTAAGTGACAAATTATGAACTTGGAAGTAATGATCAAGAGTACAATCATTCTGCCTAAATTAAGCATTGACAGGTTAGCTAAGACTAGCTGTGCTGTATTCTAGTATCTTCTATGATCAACAAGAGAAATAGGCACCTCTGAAGTGTGCTTCATTTCATCGTAAGAAGGTGGGATGTTTGCCACTGCTTGATGTAGCTGCTTCACTCCATAGGGTAAAAGAAGAGAGTGAGACACCTGAGGTGAGATGATTAGCTTTTAACATTTGGTGGGTGAAAAGAATCTCCATTTAAATGTCTGAAAAGAAGGAAAATGTGACCCCAGCTGACAGGAATATGTTCCAGGAAAACCTGAATCTAAAATATGAGCCTTTTTCTCAATGCATTTCAGGACTATGAGGGGTGAGAGCTCGAAACAAAAATCACATTGATTACAGAAATAAATTTATAACTCATAACTGTTGAACAAAAACCGCTAATGACATTTGTTCTACTGGCATGTTTAAATCTGCTATATATGAACTCCATATTGAACAGTCCATCCTAAGCTGTAATTCAGACTAATAAATTCAGTGGCTTCTCTTGCCAGTTAGATCTCTTGCCAGTTAGCTCTTCTATGAATTTGCCCTTAATTTAGCTCTACTCCAGAAGTGCTATGACATGGTATAAATGTATTACTAAGTCTTCTAAAAGACAGTGATAAGTAACATAACAGCGATGTATTGAACTCTGGGATTTTAACATTGAAAAAGGCAATGATTACTTTTGGGATGATCTGATCATGTGCTGAAAATATAACATTTGGTAAAAACACTGATTTACTGAAAAACAGGCAAGAGGTAGAATATTTATTTAGCAGATTGTGAACATTAGAGAAAAAATTCCACATTGTTAAACAAGCAGGAACACAGTATATCCCATATGAGAAGACAAGTCAAAATTACAAATTTAATTTTCAAATAATATTAATTCTCTCCTTCTGTTTGCAGGAAACTCCATAATCTAACAGGAAAAGCTTTTCTGATAGAAAGACGTATAAAAGATGTAACATTATGGATGTCATTACAGTCACAAAAATCTACAACAGTTAAGAACAAATATATTACTTTAAGGTCTGCAATTTAGATTTTGTACTTCTTTTAATAATCTTTGAACTTTCTTTCAATCAATGTTCAGTAACCTGTACTGAAACATCAGTAATTTAAAATTGCTGAAAGGCTTTCAGACTTGCACCTGATCATACATCTCTCTCCTCCTTCTCTTCAGAAATCCACAAATTATGCAAAATCACTGTATTAGTACAAAGCAATACACATTCAGCTGAAGGTCTGGCACAATATGGGGCTAGAACTCAGCTACACTTTTAGGATAAGAAATCCTTTCAAAATTATAAAAGGTATAATTTTTACAAGAACTGACACAAATTGATGCTCAGTCTTGTAGGATAATTTGAACTGACTGCACCAGGTTCCCTATACATCAGCTTATCTGACAAAAGATAGGACACTCTATTAAGCAAATACCAGAAAAAACTCCTGCCTTTACAACTTTGTTCCATCACAAGAGGCACAGCAAAAATGCCCAAGATGAAACAAATCCCTGAAAAAGAAGTATTTATCATGATTAAGGAGGGCTCCTTAAGACAGAAAGTGAGTATCCTTAAAAAGTAATGCTAGGGAAGGAAAACAGATGCCTGTGTTGTATCTGTTCTGTGGTAGGGGGACACAGCCTGAAAAGTTACTCTTCCATGAGGGTTAAATTCAGTAACAGCAAGAATACATGAATCCAGAGTGAGCCTGCTTTACCGTACTAAATCAGGCTAAAAATTGAAATCACAACATATTCCTTCTATTTAGTTGGAAAATCTTTAAGGGAAAGTCATGGTGAAATAATATTATCAAAGCCAGATCTAATGTGAAACAGAGTCTGACAGATCTGCAAAGCAGCAACTAAATGCAGTTTCTTTGAAAACTGATGAAAATCTACGGGAGAGCCTCAAAGGTATCACCATCAGCTACTGAGCAGTTCTGATCTTATTCCATTCCCTGGTCCCAGCTCTGATATATGATTTTTGTGACAGAGGAAAGAGCTGACAAGACACAATGAGTATTGCATCACCAATACTTTGTACTCCATCACAGTTACACAGGCTGAGACTGTGTCCTCAGCAGTAAAAGTCAGCAGGGGTTCAGGCTGCTCTGCCTGCAGCTCTCCTTCCTGTGGTCCTCAACAACCAAACTCTCCTTGCCAGGGGCTGCAAAAGTGGTGCTCAGTACAACCCTGGATTCATTCTCTCTTTAATTGCCTTCCCTTCCCTAAGCTCAGTCTTTGATGTATCGCACACTTTAGGGGCTGTAAGCAGACTCATACAGTACTATACTTTCTGCTCTGGCTGAAGGCTACTTCTTGCACACAGAGATTGTTTCTGTGACCATCAGGTTCCTTCATAGGAAGGTGGCCTAAAGAAACCTTAATGTAACCAAATCAGACTTCTTGCTACTGGCCTTTTGTAGGGTAGGTCTACTTAGTTATTCATGCCTCAGCTCCCCAAAGCAGGACATTAGCCACCGTACATCTTCCCAAAACCTTCTGTGACTCACCACGGAAAAAATGACAGGGTGTATTGCCATGCGCTTCAAGGCTTGCATGAGGCATCACAGCACCTCAGACCAATCATATTAACTTTGAAAAGTTCATTATTGCATTTGGTAGTTTCAAATGTCACAGTGGATCATTCAGGAAGATAATTCCAGCAGTCTCACCTGTAGTCTCAACATACCTTTCTGTTACAGCTTTTCCGATTCCTGCTCATATCCTTTGAGACTGTGGGATTCAGTATCTACCAGAGGTAAAGCTGATAAAGTTACAATATTTTCAAAAAGCAACAAAGAATGTTCTTACAGCCTTGGTAGTTGCAGGTAACCGAAACATGGAAGATTTGAATTTAGATCTTGGGAAAGGGTATCTTGCCTCTACCAGAGATAATATCTCTTAACCTTTGAAAAGAACAACATGAATAATATTTGACTTTACAACAAAAATAAAGGCATAGCACCTCATTGTTCTTTTTAAGAAAACTGTTCATCAGCAGTACTGCAAATAGTAGGAATACAGTTAGTTAAAAATTTATTGAGCTTTCAGTAAGAAGTCTGAAAACCTCCTGCTAATATCCTTATGATATCAAGTTTGAGTAAGAGAGACATTGTACCAACTACCCTGCTGCTTGCCACTGTAATTCAAAGAGTTTCAGTACCTGTGCTCACTTGAGAGAAACTCTAGTTTTAATGTGAAACTTGCAGCAAAACAATATAATATTCATTATGATACATGGTCTGATTCAAGTGACAGATACTTTTTAATGATCTCCCATTGTGTATCACTTGTATGTTTTATTGTTGAAATGTTATTTCAGTACCAGTAGTTTCCCCTGGAAAAAATAAAAATAATGAAAAAAATTAAAAAAAAAGAAAAAAAAGATTGCTTTTGTTTCTGCCAGTGTGTTCCAGGGAAGAACAGGGGGTCTGAGGGGATGTGGAAGCTGAAACTCAGACACTGCAGAAAACTTAGCCCAAACAGTAGTTTTATTACCAAAAGTGGTCAAGTAAACAGGAAAAAAAACCAAGAGAGAGAAAAGAGCGAAAATAAGCCTCCAGGTGCAAACACCCAAATTGCCCAGGTGTTTCCCATGGAGTTGTCTCACCGATCTCCAGAACGCCCAGACTTCTTGACCAGTGGCTGCATCCTCAAGGGTCAGCGGGTGTCCCCGCCAAGGCAATGTTGTCCTGTCATGTGAAGCTAGTGAGCCCCGAGACATGAGCCATTTGCCTTTTATCTAATTGGCCAAAATGAAGTTTACCTGAGCGGCATGGCCAAGGCCGCCCAAGCAAAAGTTTTTGGCACTTCCTCCCAGTTATGTAAGTCAGACCCTCTTGCACATGTCTGGGGGCATTGGCGCCTGCACGATATGCTCCAGAGGATCTTTATTAAATGGATCTAGGGGCTTACTTCATCCTCCTCCTCCTCTCTTTCTCCTTCAAGTGGAGGGCCATTAGCCAATCATGAGAGCCCAATTAATTTTGGTTTACACAGAAATGCCTCCTTCAAGGCCAAAGACCGTCTTTATCAGTCTGTTTTCCTGTAACTTGGCAGGAGAAGCACAACTCCTCAGAGGTGGCTGGGCCAAACACAGACCAAAAATATCAGCATCTAATTCCACCCAAATACACAGTGTCAGCTGCTTTATTTCAGCATTGCCTAAGTCATGTAACAGTTCCAGTAAGTTCCACCTTCACCACAGAGACAAAGGCAAGGCTTTATGTTAAATTATGCCACTAATTTAACAAAGTATGCATTACAAAACCCCAAATGAGGGGAAAAAACCCAAACCCACAACACAAAAACCCAACAAAAAACAACCCACAGGAAATACTCAGACAGATGACAATGTTTCTACCATGTTTCTATCATTTCTACCTTCGTAGTTCTCTCTCCCTTGGAGCTAAAGCCTAATGACCAAGAAGCACCTACTTCTACTTCTTTCGGCAAAGTAGCAATCCTCTTCCAGGCATTTGTATGCTATCATGCTAATGTTTGATATTCGAAGCCATATCAGAACTGCTCTCTGACTAAATAATTTATCTAATACATCCTAAACGAAGAGGAAATCTAAACATTAGAGAAATGAGATAAATACAACAATGTAGTAAGTTGCCTACATTTCCTGATTTTAATATTATGTATTTGCTCAGGGCACTATAAAATATCATCTTCTTACCTTTTAAGAGAATAATATATTCAACAAGGTGCCTGAAAATCACTAGTAGTTAAGACATCAAGGTTTTGTCTACATTTTAATTTATACATCTCAAACTTTAATACATTTGGGCAAAAATTATTTCTTTCTCTCAGAGATTCAAAAAGAGCCACACAGGGCATTAAATGATATGGTAACTATGAGGCCCATGGTACAGCCTGATCTAGAGTGCAATTTTCCTGGGTCTTAGTTCTTGCGTACAGTAGAGATGTTAAGAATATGAATGAAAGCCAAATGAGAAAAAAGTTTACAGTCACTTAAAGAAGGGGAAAGCACTAGTGCCTGTAGATTCTTGACACTATCACAATACAGTCCTGCAATCTTTCTCCTTATAGCGTCTACAATACCATGAAGAGTTATAACATGCACACAAAATGATAACAATAGTAAGAATACAGAGAAGAAACTGAAAATACTTATGAAATAGACAAGGAAACTACAAGAACACTGACTTGTTACAAAATGTCTTTCATATCTTAAATATCTCTGCTTATATGAGGAATCATTTTGGCATCATAGAATTAAATATCCACAGAGTTCTGTGGGAAAACAGTATGAGTAGTCTGTGATCCTAACTTTTTCAATGACCATGCTTTTTTTAGTCCTACTTTCCAGCAGCTGCTCAGAAAGATAAACAGATCATGAAAGAATTCGTTTCTCTGAATCTCTTCTTTTCTGTCTTTCATGAGCAAATAATTTTTGCATTTTAGTTTTCACAAGGGTGCTAATGGAAACTCATATTGGGCTAAAGAAATGATTAAGGGTAATGGATTGCTAATGCTTATTACTTAGCAAAATTTTACGAAAAGTCAAGTTCTCAAATTCACATATCCACAAACAGGTGAATGTAGATGTGGAGGGAACATTAACAGTAAAGACTGATTTCTGTGCATGAATCTAAGGGAAGACACTGGGGGAAGAAAAGGAAGAGTCACTGACAATTATGAAAACAGTCAAAAATGACATGGCAAAAATGCAGCTTTGTTACACAATTATAGCAATGCACTGCTGTGGAGTGGCTTCTGTTTCTACATCTGTATTTATCTACTTTCAGTATAATGCTGACCAAAAAGTTATTTATATCCTGCTGTAAGTATTAGAAAACTGTGAGAAGATCTCAGGTGTCTGTACAGAGCTACAGAGATACTCTGCTGATTTGTCTTGGAAACCAGAATATATCATTCCTGTTCGCTTCACTTCAACAGGATAAAAGTTAAAGCATCTGTAGGGATTTCAAGCACAGTATTTTGCAGAGGAAATATGAACTCACAGACACCTTTGGGAGGTTTCAGTTCAACCAGTTCTCCTTGGTACTTAAAATTGTGTTTAAATCAGTGCTGAAAAAGATTGCCAAAAATTAAAAGAAGGGGCATTTATGGAAAGGCCACAGAAAGTATTTATCATAATAGCTTAAAAATACCTATTGCTCTGTCAGTGAAAAATTACACTGCAAAATCACCTCTCTGGATTAAGCACGAAGATATTTTAAGCTAACCATTTACCCATTTTGAAGCAGTAATTAACCAAGAAACATAATTGAGACCCTGTGTTAGTATCATTGACAGAATAATTGAACAAAACAAATTAGTCCAGAAGTGGAAAAAATAATTACCATTTCTGCACTATTTTTTCCTGACAAGAAGGAAGTTATTGACTACACAGATGCCCCTTAATACTTTGGTTATATGCTTAATGCTTTATGCCTATTTCATCAGCTCCTTCTGAAATACCAATGGGAAACCTTTTACTTTTTTTTTTTATGTAACAAAATTCCCAGTGAACCATCCACGCAGTAAAGTTTTCAGTCTGACAAAGGTGTGTTGGAACTTTTACAGATGGTTCAACAGCATGTACTAAAATATATACATCCCAAACTGTGAAGAGTATGTTCTTTGGCATATGCACGCAAGATCCGTTGAAGCATTCTATGTTTAAAACATCCTAACTTTATCTCCCATTGTGCTGCTGTGTTTAGACACAGAATCACAGAATCACAGAATACGCCGAGTTGGAAGGGACCCAAAAGGATCATTGAGTCCAACCCACACAGGACCATCCCCAAGAGTCACACCATATGCCTTAGAGTATCATCCAAACACTTTCTGAACTCTGTCAGGCTTGGTGCTGTAACCACTTCCCTGGGGAGCCTGTTCCAGTGCCCAACCACCCTCTGGGTGAAGAACCTTTTTCAAAGATCCAACCTAAACCTCTCAGGACACAACTTCAGACTGTTCCTTTGGGTCCTGTCACTGGCCACCACAGAGAAGAGATAAGTGCCAGCTCCTCCACTTCCCCTTCTGAGGAAGCTGTACACTGCAATGAGGTCTCCCCTCAGTCTCCTCTTCTCCAGGCTGAACGGACCAAGTCATCTCCTTTCCAAGTATGGATTTCCATCTACGTCCTTCACCATCTTCATTGCCCTCCTTTAGACACTAATAGCTTATGATAGAATAATATTTGCTTTAGTGTTTTCCATATGGATCATGGATTTGTCCCTTTTTTTAATCTCTTGATGCTATAAAATCACTCTACAATATCTTTCTTATATTGTGGTGCCCAAAACTACACACAATATTCAAGGTGATGCTGCCTCAGTGCAGAGCAGAGTGGGACAATCCCTTCCCATGACTGGCTGGTGATACTCTGCCTGATGCCCCCCAGGACAGGGGTCTGCCAGGACACTGCTGACTCATATTCAACTTGCCACAGACCAGGTCCCTTTTCATGGTACTGCTTTTCAGCATCCCATTCCCCACTCTACATACATCCAGAGTTGCCCCATCCCAGGTGCAGAATCCATCCAGTTGTTGAACTTCATATGGTTGGTGATTATTCAGTCCTCTAATTTGTCAAGCTCTCTGTAGGGCCTCCCTGCCTTTGAGGGAGTCAACAGCTCCTACCAGTTTTGTGTCATCTGCAAACTTGCTTAGTATACCTTCCAGTCCTGCATCTAAGTCATTTATGAAGGTGTTGAAGACCACAGGGCCTCAGATGGCACCCTGCAGAACTCCACTAGTGACAGGTCACCAGTCTGATGTCACCCTATTCACTATTCCCCTCTGTGCTTGACCTGTGAGCCACTTGCTCACCCACCACATGATATGTCTATCCAGCTGTGTGCTGGACAGTTTGTCCAAAAGGATACTGTGAGAGACAGTATTGAAAGCTTTACTAAATTCCAAAAAGATTACATCAACTGGCTTTTCTTGATCGGTGGGATCCTCTTGATAGGTAGGTTACCTTTTCATAAAGAAAATCAGATTTGATAAGTCAGATTTTCCTGTATGAAGCGTGCTGGCTGTGACTAATGGCAGCATTGTCTTCCAGGTGTTTTTCAATACTTCCCAGAATAATCTTTTCCACAACTTTACCAGGCACTGAAGTGAGACTGATGGGCCTGTAGTTTCTGGCGTCTTCCTTCTTACCCTTCTTGAAAATCAGGACAACATTCACCAGTTTCCAGTCACATGGGACCTCTCCAGATTCCCAAGACCACTCAAAAAGCATTGAGAGAGGTTTTGCAATGGCATCGGCCAGCTCTTTGGGTATTCTTGGATGAATGCCATCCAGCCCCATTGATTTGTAGGGATTCAGCTGGAGCAGCAGATCCTGCACAATTTCAGGGTCCACTAGGAGTTGATCATTCTTGCAGTCATGGTCCTCTAGCTCAGGGCACCGAGATCCTCTGGGTCTGTCATCCATGTTAAAGACAGAGGTAAAGAAAGAAATAAACATCTCTGCCTTCCTTTCCTCTGTCCCTGTTTGACAAGAAACATTAATAAGAGGGATTTCTATTATTTTACTCTGTGTGCCATATTTTTATATTATTAAGGTATAGGTGAATTATATTTAATTTACTGAGTTCTTAAAAATATATTCCAAGCAATTATCTCAAGTATATAAAGAGAAAAAGAAAGGTAGTCTTAATCAATAACTTGATTGAATAATATTTGCTTTAGTGTTTTCCATATGGATCATGGATTTGTCCCTTTTTTTAATCTCTTGATGCTATAAAATCACTCTACAAATGCCAACTCTTAACAGAAAGACCACTACTTCTGGGAATGAGAAGAAACTCATTCTATATGCCAAATTCACCTTTCTTGTCTTCAAAAGTGAGAAGTTTCAGTATCTTATTTTCTTCTTGCAAATGCCTTTGTAGCCTATTTTTTATTTAATATCTCATTCTGGTTTGTAGCATTTCTCAGAAATGACCCTTAGTCATAGAATCATAGAACTATAGAATGGTTCAGGTTAGAAGGGACCTTAATGATTCTCTAGTTTCAACCCCCCTGCCATGGGTAGAGAAAGCTTTCACTCATCCAGGATGCTCAGGAACACAGTCCAGCCTGGCCTTGAACACTTTCAGCATGGGCATCCCTAGCTTCTCTGGGCAACCTTTTCCAGTGCCTCATCCCTCTCACAGCCTAGAATTTCTTCCTAGTCTAAAACTACCTTCTTTGAGCTTAAAGTCATTAGTCCCCCTTATGCTTAGAGAAATTCACAAATACTAGCCGGGGCTTACCCAGAATAGAAGAAAATCTCTGGAGCGTGAGCTAGAAAGGCATTCCTTTGTTTTCTTAAGTATAACTGTTCTAAGTATATGCCATGTAACCTCTTCCTTGCAATAGTCTACTAAGATATGCTGCACAATTCCTGAACACATCTTGCATTTATTTCAATTTTATTTTTTTTAATAATGATTAGAGAATAACCTTTTCTTCCATTTGGGAAAAAGTCTCTTGCCAAGTTACACAAATTGTTATGAGATTTTTATTAAACTCCTTGCATAATATATATGATATCTCATTAGATCACTTTAGCTCTGAGTAATGCAGCAGTTTAGTGTTTGCTCCTAATTATCTTTTAACAGAGCAACATTTTCTTCAAGGATATTCAGTATCAGAAATAAGGGACAGGTTTTGTCCCAAATGTATCTTCTATAATAGTCATCATCTGTTTGGACACATAATCCTGTTTCTTCAGAAGTCTGTATTTGTTCTAGAGAGATCCTTCTCTTAAAGATCTCTTCAACTCTGCCCCAGAGTCTGCCATAATAGTGGCCATCTGACCTTCTTGCTGAGGTTTGTGCCATAATTCCCACAGTACCATTAAGTTCAGCAGCCATCAAATGTGATTTTATGTGGCTCAAGAATTTCAGCAGAATAACTATTTGAGCAGTCTAACTAGCCCTTTGTTGGCTGTTTACTGGTTTTGAGACAACACTTCTTGGCAGGATAAAATTATTTGACCTTATTGCTCTTGTAGTTTGACATAAATGCCATACCAAATCATTTAGTTTTGAAACCCAGTCCTAATCACAGAGAGATGGATAGTTGAGGAAGAAGGTGAAATCCTACTGTGACTACCAGCAGCATATTTAGACTGTAAGATTTTAAAACACAATGCTTTTCTTTCAACAGAAAATACCTAACAATTGGTACAATAACCTTTCCACAGGCAGAAGATGGTGTTTCCAGACACTGGACACAGTAATGTCTTTTGGATAGGGTGGATTAACTGCACCTACTAAAGAAGAGCTTAGGTCATGTTAATTGAACCTTTTTGTTAAGTTCTATTGAAGTCTTGGGAGCTTGAGTTTTTTCCTTAAGTAAGTATTTTTATTGTCAGATTCTGAAAGATTTGAAAGTATCAGAGAACTATAAAAGTGAAAGGAACATAAACTTTAAAACTGAAGATGAGAATGGAAAATTTCATCTTTCACCGGAATAATACAATACTTTGTTTTTATTTTAATTAGAATCATGATTGATGTTCAAGGCAAAAAGAAAAAAAAAGAAGAAAAAAAGAAGAAAGCTATTGACTTCATATATTTGATTGTTCTATTGTAGATATTTGGGAACAAAAAGAAAACAGAGAAGATGAAACCAAATAAAGGGTCTTAATTATATTCTGGCACAATCGATGAGAAGCCAACCAGTTCCTTCCCCAGATGTCTGCACCTCTGCCAACCTGAAAATTAAGAACCCAACTTAAAACTTACAAAATAACATTTTCATATGCTCCTGTTTAGATCATCTATCAATCTACCTATCTGTCTATCTATCATCTAACTTGTGCTCTGTTCTCTGCTGGAGGCAAAGGCAAGTCCTGCATAGAATCACTACAAAGTCACCCAAGTCTTACTTGAAACAGTGCAAGGACAAAACTTATTCCAGTTTAATGACAGGAATTTTGATACGAAAATACAGACCAGAATGCACATTAATGGTAAATTTATGTGGCTCGTTAATTGTAATAGTTCCATTTCTACATATTGCTAGTGGAAGATCAACCCCATATCATTTAAGTTTTCTATCCTGTTTTCATAGATTACTTGTAAAAAATAACTAAAAAACAAACGCCAGCAAAAGGTGTTGCTTCACCAGAATGTATACCAATTTCTCAGATGGAAAACCTGAAGATAGGGTTCTGTGTGCTGCTCAGCAACATTGCACAAGTTTTTATGTCAAACTCACTATTTGGCAATTCCTTCCCACTCCAAGCTTTGAAGTTTCCTGACATGCTTGCTAAAACACACCAATAAATTAAGCAACTTTCCAAATGTTCCTGTGCCCCAATACACCATAGTATAGAACTGAATAGTCACCTCCCTGAGCCAAGATGTTATAACCATTCAAGGTACATCACTCAAAAGCAAATTGCTATTCCCCTGTCAAATTGAACAATAACTTCTTTTTACTAATAATTTTTTTTCCTCAGTAGTACTTACAACCCCCTTCAGTCTCATACAATCTCAAAACACAATTAAAAAACTGTATGCCTCTTCAAGAGCATTAACAACAGTGTTGGCAGAGATACTGTGCTGTCCCTAGGTTCCAAGTGGCACAGAAGAAGTGATGGACTGCTGAAATCTGGCTCTTCAACTGGCAAATTGAATGTACAGCTTTGGGATCACTCTGCCGTACACCAGCTGACAAATACAGAACAGGAGAGAAGCAGGGCTTTACTCCACAAAAATATCAAGGTTTCTTAATCTTTCTACATTCAGCACTGGAACTAAATCAAAATCTTAAACCAAACTAAGGCAATAATACTGAACAGAAAATAGTCTTGAGACCTGCACACCTTGACACCTGTGAGATCAAGCTTTAAATTAAGCATAGCATACACACTAATCTGAGTTTCATGTCCTATGGAGGTGTTTCAACACCAGTTGAAGTCCCAGGCAGACATATTTGGGTAAGACAGTGGGGGTGCTTGGATATGGTTCACTTTCCAAATTTCATCCAAACTGGAATTCTGACAAAGCACTGGGTTGTTTGTTGTTTTGTTTTTGTTTTTTTTTTTTTTTTGAAAAACCATTCTGACAGAAAAGGTCTGTGTAGATATATTGCTGATACTCCCAAACTACAACTTATTACCTAGTCATTGCTGCTGGACACATTGCAGCAACATCCACAACTATTCCCCCAGGTAGCCTGGTTTATAAAACAACATTTTACAAAGCTTTCTCTTCTTCATTCCTAGCCTAGTCGTAAAACAAGAGACTAACTTTTCTACAATGTCTTAATCCCTAATTTTTTTCCCAGTATGACAAATTGCATTTTTAGTTTTGCAGATTATAATGAGACCCATTGATACCACTAAGAGCAATTCCAAAATGCCTTCAAATGTGACTGGAAGCCCAGTTCTTTTTTCTTTTTAAGCAATCCATACTCTATGTCCTTTCCTTCAAGACTCTTAAAGTACAAGAAGAGACTGATTACAATTTTTTGTTATTTACTGGGGACTGGGTTTAATTCCAATATTTTGTGAACAGGTTCAGATTTCTTTGTCTTGCATTTTTAGTAAGTTCAGAAGACTGCCAATATGTGCTGATGAGAATTATATTCCAGAAGTAAATGGTGACTTGATTCAATTATCTTCTTGGCAACTCTGGGTGAGTCCAAGGCTTGTAATTCATGAACAAGGAGAAACAAATCTCATGTATGGCTGAAGCTCAGTAATGTGCTGCCATTTTCAAAATCAATAAGCTTGGAAAGGCAAGGATGAATCAGAGAAAGAACAAGGTAATGCTCAGCAGTGCTTAAAGTAAAATAAGAATGAACACAAACCCCTGTATAAGAAAGTTCACAAGTTTGGGTATGTGACAGAAGTGGAAACAGAATCACCTCAGCAAATCTTTGTGCATAGTCCAAAGAAGAAAAGCTCTCTAGAGTTCAGTTGTACAAAATGTAATGACGGCATTGTGATGCTGAATCTCAACTCATTGTGAACTGACTGACTCTCCACAGCTACTTCTTCCAACCCATTCTCCGTTCCCCTGTATTAGGAATGAATAAACAGAAACAGGGTGGAGGCAGGGGAAAGCGTGAAAAGGAAGAACAAATCGCAATAATGTTTCCAGCTTCCACAACTGATGATTTGGCATGCTTAAGGACACTGCTTCTCCCCATTACATCATTCTGTCTCACTGAATAGCTCTCAATATGTGCAGCTCTACCTACCCACCTTCAGCATTTTCCTGTGGTGTCCTGTAGCCTGGGATGAACACCCATCCCAAGGAGAGCTGCAGTCCCAGCCCTCCTTTGGATACTGTCCAATGACCTGGCACTTTCCAGGGCATCTGCACACCTTGATGACTGAACCTTCCCCATGACATTATTTTATGAAGTGCACTACAAAGGGTGTTTTACCTGTCTGCTTCTAAAAGCATAGATATTAAAAGCTTTACATCTAAGAGAAGTTTTTTTCTCTCTGCTGAAAAAAAAGAAAAAAAAATCCTTACTAAAATGACACAAAACTTCATAGCAGAAGAATTCAGAGATGGTTTTGCTGTTTATACATGCTACAAGAGTATACAAACAAAAGTATTTTGAAACTAGGCACAGTCTGAGGACTTTGAATGTGAGTTTCCTTACATGTTAATTTTTTGTTGTATTTTTTAATAGAAATTCTCCAAATAGCAGTTCTAAACATTGATTGATTTAAGTGATACTGGAAGTACAACCCTACCTCTTTTATTGGAGCTGCTTACAAAGCAATAGGGGATTAACAGAGTTGGGATATGGGGCACAGAGCATGATTTTATCCATTCCATTGATGGAAGAATCAGTGTTCGAATAAACAATAGATTAGCAAAATACATGTTGCTGGGATGAAAGGCTCTCCATGCACTTTCTACTGATGTGTTTTACACAGAGGCATTTTCAAATGTTGCTTACATAGCCACAGTAGGCTTCATACTGAACACACAATGATGTTCTTTGTTTGCCTTCCAAACACCAATAGAATTAATTTCTAAAAGTCGCTGTATGCAAGATTACAGAGATTTCTGAGCAATACATTCAATATACAATGCATGAAAGTGATGCACCAGGGCTTTCACAGGTAACACATTCATGGCAAAATCTGTGTCATTTGATTTCAAAACTCTATAAATAATTTGGTTATATCTGAACTAGAAACTCTATGCTGCCTGTGGTGAGTGGGAACAAATAGGTTTATCCTGTGGACAATTCATCTGAACACAAGACAGAAGTCTGAACTAGACAGATACCTCCAAAGAAAAATTTGCTTTTTCCTCCTCCATTGCAGCTCTAAATTGTTTTAATTTGATGGGTCATCTTTAAATATGTAGCCCTATTTCACATGCCAACTCCTAGGGAAAGGGATATTTTGTTTTTTCACCATCATCTATTCACAAAATCTTTGTAACAGGGCTCTTCAGAATGTGAAAATCATCTTGAAGAATATGAATTTGTCTATCCACCTGTCCCTATGCAATACAGACTTCGAATTCTGATGACTAAAACCTCATTATTTTTGCCTCTCTCACTTTCAGTGATTTTCAGTTCATTTAAGGGGGGAAAAACCCAAGCTGAGTACAGGAGGAGTTGTTTTCTGTTATATCTTTTCTTTACATTTTATTTATATATATGATTCTTTTACATATTTTTAAAGAGGGTAATTCTGTAAAGCTCTAGACTCAAGGACCTACCATAGTGCAACAGTTTCAATAAAAGGTAAAATCAGTTCAGTCTGTGGCTGATTTGGTGGTTCTGGAAAGGCCCGTTCAAGGCCTGGAAAAGAACATTTTTCATCTCTACCAAGTCAATGCCAGTTAGTGCTTCTAGTAACAAACTGCAAAATGAATTAGGAACCAATCAGATATTTATAAGGTTGCCTTTTAATAAACTCTTCTGTGAATGACTGATAGAAAATGTTTTAATGTTGGTGCATCTAATGGCCCTTTTGTATACAGTGGAACATCAATAAATTAGTGAGCTAATGAAACATCATTACACTATGTTGTAAAAACCAAATGAAAGACATACATAAAGTCTGACAGTGTTGTTACTCCTAATTGATGGTGCAGTACCTAACTTTGACATGCATGTTGACATTACAGCAAACTTCCTTCACAATACACTCATCTCAAATATCTTAACAGGTTGTTGCAGTTTAAGGACTCTTAGCTTAATTAAATTCTCCAACTTGAATGCTAGCATTCATATTTAGGCACAATTATTCTCTAAACTCATCCATTCTTCACCTGTGAGAAACATTTTTCTTTAAACTTGTACATGAAATTAAGGTATTTACAATACACTTAGTGAAATAACCCATCTCTTTTCACTTGCTAAAAGATCTCTTTTGTGATGGAGTTTGATTTTGCATTCAGGTTCAGGCACTTGGTAGACATAAGCTCTTATGAAAAAAGAACAGAACAACACTCTCTTCTCAGTCATCAGAATATGTGCTGCTTTTTAGCTCATTAGTCTTGACAGACTCAGAATTTGTATCACTTTTACTCTTCAAACATAATTTCTCAAGCATCTGGATGTAGCTAATTAAATATAAGAGAAGTTAAATGAAATTATGAAATGGAAACTTTGATCTTCTGCTCCCACACTGCTCAGCAACACTACTGAGGTCTTCACAATACTGTGCATTTTTTCCACTTTTTACTGCAGAAATAACTTCTTTAAACTAACTTCTATTGGCTGCCAGCTCTTAGAACACAGAAAGAATCATACCACAATTTATGAAGAAGTAATATGGCATTTTAGCCTTTCCATTCTTGTCTCCATACCACCTGCCAGGTGTTTTACTTCCCTGCCACTGACAGCTAGATTCACTCTCCAGTTTGACAAGTGCTTGAAACATAGTCCTTCTTCCTGATGCCCTGCTTTTTCTGCATATCTCCACAGCATTTCTCTTCCCCATTAATGCAGAAAATTAGTCTTGCCTTCTCCCTGTTCACCTCTGGTCTGTAAAGAGGTGAAAGAGGCTTATTAAGGGCATGGACTCAGGCTCAGTGTTTCTGAATGTCAGGCACCTCAGAGATCAGCTCCAGGACAGAAATTAAGTTAAAATTAAAAACAGAAGGAAAACACGGTTGATTACTAAGAGTAAGAGCTGACAAAAGATACCCTCCCAAGACCACTCCTGTCCTTCCTGATCCACAGCTTGGCAACTTTCCCCTACCTGCACTTGAAAGCCTAATAGCATCAGATTCCTAAAGTTTATCACAAAATCATAGAATATCCTGAGTTGGAAGAGACACACGAGGATCATCAAAGTCCAACTCCTGACATGCACAGGATATCCCAAGAATCACACCATGTGTGTCCAGACGCTGTCCAGATGATTCTTGAACTCTGTCAGGCTTGGTGCTGCGACAACTTTCCTGGGAAGCCTGTTCCAGTGCTCAAACACCCTCTGGGTGAAAAACCTTCTCCTGATATCCTAGGACACCAGGACCTGCCCCTTTGCTTCCCCTCATTAAGATATTGAAGACTGCAATCTCTTCTTGAAGACTCAGTCTCCTCTTCCCCAGGCTGAACAAACCAAGTGACTTCAGCCACTCCTCATAAAGCTTCCCATTCAGACCATTCACCATCCTGACATGGCCCTCCTTTGGATACTTTCCAATAGCTTAATATCTTTTTTATATTGTGGTGCTCAAAACTGCACACAATATTCAAGGAGAGGCCACACCAGCACTGAGCAGAGCAGGACAATCCCTTCCCTCAGCTGGTGATGTTTTGCCTGATGCCCCCCCAGGACACAGTTGGCCCTCCTGGCTGCCATGGCACTGCTAGCTCATATTCAACTTGCCATCAACCAACACCCCCAGATCCCTTCTGCAGTGCTGCTCTCCAGCATCTCATTCCTTAGTCTATACACACAACCAGGGTTGCCCTGTCCAAATGCAGAATCCAACACTTGCCCTTGTTGAACTTCATACAGTTGGTGATTGCCCATCTCTCTAATTTGTTGAGGTCTCTCTGCAGAGCTTTATTCATGTCCAAACGTTAAATCATGTCAACATTTTCTTTCATGAAGTTTTATACTCAGCTATATTTAGCTGCAAAAAATGTCAATCTGGGTCATACAGCCTAAAAATAAAAGTCACAAAATACCTAAGCCCTATCTGCTAAATTGGTAAGGGTTTCTGTTCTCCAAAACAACATTTGAAGTCTCCCATAGTGTGGAACAACTGCTTTTTCTATTAAGAGAAGATCATTTTACTATTCTTTCTCTAAAATGGGATGCAGGCATGTGGACTCCACGCAACACCCACATTAAAGTAGCGCATGTTGGCTTCAAAGGAGCTATTATGCAGTCTATAAGTTCAATGATCTGCAAAGCAATAAAGAGCTCCTTCTGTAGCCCTCACGGCCTATTGAGTAAATAGTAAGCATTTAAGAAAACTCTGTAATTACATGTTTACACACTGGAGCCATTATAGGCAATCTAAAAAAAAATTACATGTAGTTTCCTAAAAAAAAAACCTTAATCACGTTTTTTACATGATTACAACTCCTTTATAGCCACTAAGGACTAGCAGCTACACAATATACAGGCAGAAATCTCACAGATACAGTCTGTTTTTATATGCAGTGATTACATAAAAAGATGCCAGCTGGATATTTTAAATATTTAAGCCTAATATTATAAATTAAATACATTCAAATTTGTAAAAAATATAGAAAAGGATAATTCTGAAATTCTCTACCATAAGCAATCAAGAAAGGCAATATGAATACCTGGATATACTATTCCAGATTTCAGATGTATGCCAAATGGTAAAGAATTAAATACCTTTTGGTAAAGAATTAAATAGTAAAGAATTTTTGGTAAAGAATTAAATAGCTTGATGCTAAATCAACAGGGAACCCCAATGGTTGTGTCCCTAGAGATGTGTGTTGGACTCACTTCCCTATCTATGAAGGACATTTCCATGTCCAGAGTTATAGCTAATCTACTCTGGTCAATCACAAACTTCAGCTGCAAAACCAGCCTATTTAATCCCTGTCTTATACAGAAGTTTATATTTGAAGATTTAAAAGACTCTATCAGATAGATGCAACATGTCCTGAAATTTAACTTAGCTTGGCATAGTGGTCCATGGGTAAAACATTCAGTAAAAAACCAAGAGCATTCATTAAGAATGGGACCAACCATGCATTTTTCTTATGTGATAGCCATATAAGGCAGATCACCAACTTAAAGCTGATTCCCATCAGTCACATGCCTCCAAAGAACCATTTGCAAAGAATCTGCATCAGACAAATGTTTCTTGTACATGCTTGTACACAATGTGAAAGTGACAGAATATTCAGTTAAGAATAACTTAAAGTAGCATTTCAGTTTTTCATTGTATTTTGCATTCTAATTAAGCCATATCATTTTTCATATTCTTAAAACAACAATAAAAGCCTATTTACTAGCTGAAGTGAGCACTTCATGTTTTATTGGAACACAGAAAAATCCTTAGGAAAACATGAGTGAAATGCTACTAGAACAACTGTGGTTTGGAAACAAAGATGTTCTTTTAACTTGCAAATACTACCACACAGACTGGGAAGAATGTGTTCTATTGAAGAATTCAGCTTAGTCTTCATAGTGATAAAAAAAAAACAACTCCCCACTTTTTCCTCCCAACAGTCAAATTATGGGTCATTTGGCATTACAATAATTCAGGCAATTTGGTGATCATGGTATATTTCCACCTAAACTCCCAAAACTATATATCTTTTGTAATTGCTTAGGAATACATTTACAGTCACAGGTTACAAGCAGTGTGTTCAACCTGCTGCTTCTCTGCAACATTACAATAGCCCTAACAATTTTGACAGAAGTCTATGCAGACCAATTAAAGGAACGACATTCAAATGAGCACCTACTTAGGATAGCTTCACATTAATTTAAGATACTGAATAGTAACATTTGCATTCCAGATGCTGAGAGACGTAGAATGTCAGGCAGTAGTGATGTCTAACGCACAACACAAATGCATATGTCTACTGTCACATCAGGTATGGTGTCATATCTACCATATGCTATTAAGTAACAGAAACCCTGTAACAACCACGGATAAGGTATAAAAATCTGACAACAAAGATTGATGGAAAACATAGAATTGTAGCCAGGGCACTGATGCTTAACAACAAAATTCTCTGCCATTGAGTAGCACTGTCTGTTGTACATCACTGCTTGATAAATACACAAGAGAAGGAGGAATAAAATTGATGTTGGCATTAAAATGCAATTTGTCCTGAATTTCTGTTTAAATTGGTGTCTAGCATGGGTGTAGTAGGTCATATTACCTTGACAACAATTTTTTTAATACATCATGTATTTTCCAAAGGTCATTTTTATAATGAATGAGGATATTCTCTTTCAGAGTATCTTTATTTGCCCAGCTCTTCCTACCATTTAGATGCCTATGCAGATAATAGTAGCACATAAGACAGCAAAGATAAAAGTATGTGTTAAATAACAAAGATGTATTCTTTAAAACATTTAACTCCTGGTGAAATCAGTATTAGGCCAACATCTAAATATCTTTAAAAACTGACTGTCCATGGGAAATGACTGTCCCTACTTAACAGGTCCATTCTATTTAGGTACTCAGCATCATGACTGCTCTCTCTAGCAACAAACTGTTGTCTGTACCACAGTTCAACCCTGTGAATTCTGGAAAGACATCTGTCTTTACTCTTTTTCATCATCCTACCATTTTTGTCTGTTTCTTTACTATGCTCCTCCAGCACAGTCATTCTACCAATAGCTTCATGTCACTTGGTTCCTTTTTCAGGTAGGAACCAGCTGCAACCAGACTATCTCAGTTCCTGGCAGCAAACTGGCCATAAGGCAGACCATAGCTTTCCACAGGGAAATGTTAAAGAAATACCATTGCAGAATCACTGTATTACATTTCACACACACTACAGCAATTTGTAATGAACAAGGTGAAAATGAAACTGCACTTTACTATGAAACCTCTCAAGCTAACGCAGACAGCACAAACTGGAGCTTGTCATTCCTGAGTCAATAGAACAGCTTGCTAATTCTGCTCTGATATTAACATGCAAATATGAAGATACTGAACACATGATTCATCTGGAAGATCTTTTAGTGATATCAACAATCCATAGTCAATATCTCGGTCCTCAGTCTCAGGTATGCTGGTAGATGGTTTAAAAAAAAACACATTAAAAAAATAGTAATACTTCTTTACTTGTAAATTGTGCACTTATGAGAGACATAAAGATGATACAAAATGGAACCCTTTTAGGTAATTTTCAGAGAATTGTTTTTGAAGTCAGAACTGCACAAAATTCAACACTTACAGTACAAGAATGCTAGAAGTAACACTTAGGAGAGGTTTTATATTTTGATTTATTATAGTTATTTCAGAAAGTAGTTTGACTGTCAATAATGTGGTGCTCTTGATCAGAGAATCATAGAATATGTTTAGTTGAAAGGAACCCAAAAGGATAATCAAGTTCAACTCTTGGCCTGCACAGGACAGCCCCAAGAGTCATACCGTGTGTCTGAGAGTGTTGTCCAAACAATTCTTGAGCTCTAACAGCCTACGATAACTTCCCTGGAGAAGCTGTTTCAGTGCCCAACCACCCTCTAGGTGAAGAACGTCTTTCTAATATCCAGTCTAAACCTCCCCTGACACAACTTCAGGTCATTTCCTTGGTTTCTGTCACTGGCTGCCAGAGAGAAGAAGTCACTGTCTGCCCCTCTACTTCCCCTCACGAGGAAGTTGTAGATGACAATGAGGCCACTCCTCATTCTCCTATTCTCCAGGATGAACAGACCAAGTGACTTCAGCCAATCCTCATACAGCTTTCCCTCAAGGCCCTTCACCATCTTCATTGCCCTCCTTTAGACACTAACAACTTAATATCTTTCTTATATTGCGGGACCCAAAACTGCACACAATATTCAAGGTGAGGCTGCCCCAGTGCAGAGCAGAGCGGGACAATCCCCTCCCTCAACCAGCTGGTGATGCCATGCCTGCTGTGCTGTGCCCCAGGACACGGTTGTCCCTCCTGGTTGCCAGGGCACTGATAGTTCATATTCAACTTGCCACAGACCAGCACCCCCATGTCCCTTTCCATGACACTGCTTTTCAGCATCTCATTCCCCAATCTGTACATACATCCAGGGTTGCCCCATCCCAGGTGCAATTCATGCTATTAAACAATGATTCTATGGATTCTTCCACCATCACTTACACCATATGTCTAGATGATCTACAAGAAATGAACACAGTGGACACATTTGCACACTTACTGGATGAAGAATCATGCTTGTAGATGGCCAACACAGCCTATTTCTATCACTGCATGTTGGATCCAAATCTCAGTGAAGACTCAAACATACTTTTTGACAATTGTGCACACACCCACGAACAGACCATTGTTCTACCTTGGCTTCAAGTGTTTGTACTCTTCACAGTAAATAGAACTAGAATTTCTGTGGGCTATTTGCAAGAGACTATGGTCTTTTCAGAAAATTGGCTTTTCACTGTTATCCACCTTAGCCAAGTTGGTTTCCTCTTGAAAAGAAAGTTATTACTCTCACATAAAGAATTTATGTTTCCTTTTTCTCTCTGGAACACCAAGCCAAAGGAAACACAGGCACAGGTTATTTATATAAACTGTAAACATATGAATAGAGAAAGTGACAAAGCAAAACTGAAGACTAAGTAATTTCAGGCTATCAAGTCAACCTACCTTGCATACCTTGTCCTTGCTTTCTTACTCTGCATAATATGTGATGATCATCACATGTTCATAATTGTCCCAAATAGCAAGCTGACATTAAAATAGCCTGGAGGGAAATTATTTTCACAGATGTTAGGATTAGCTAGTAACTACATCAGTTAAATTAGGTTTAGCTGTATTTTCAATAAACTTATTTGCATTTCAGACATATCCTATAGGTGATCCTACAGAGAAATAAGAAAACTTCATCCATCCGTCCATCTATCCATCCAAGTTTAATTAAGATGATTCTTCTTAGTGGATTATCTTCATGCATTATCATATAGAGGATAAATTATAAATGGCCACAATCAAAAGTTGAAAGCAAAACATAACAAAAGCTTCACTAAACTTAAGAGTTCAATATAAAATGTTTCATGACAGCCATTTACTTCGGAATGAACAAATAAGTGGAGTATGGACACTAGCATAAGTATATATTTGATGTTATAATTACACTTTATAGTTGCTTTCTAAAACACAATGCCTCAGGTGGAAATTCTAATCCTGAGACAGCCTCAGACTTCACAGTTTCATATTCCAACTTTATTATGAATCAAAACTTATCCATGTGTTTAACTTAATATATTAACCACATTATACTGAGATGGTAACTGTGGTTACTTGGTACATTTGGTAACTTGTCAGTTACCTTTTTCATAGATCTCAATCTTAAAATGTGAGTGACAAAATCCACACTTACTTCTTTTCCTCATTCATCCTATCTGCTACTAAATTTCATCTTAATGTCTTTAGCACCTCCATTAGAGAGAAAAATCTGCAAAACCAAAACATAAACATGCACACAATCAGTCCTCCATCTTACTCTAACCATCCCCTTCTTGACAATTAACTTTTTTGACTCCTTTGTTCTTAATATTTCAAATCAGTCAAGGTTTGAGGATTTTAATTTAATTAAGGGCAGATAACTAAGGTGCTAATCTAGTCTATTCCTGGCAGTTGTTTGGCATGATTGAAAAGTTATGTCTTTAGAAAAGTTGCACCTATGGGAAAATGACAGGACCACATAGTGCTAGCTATGATGCACATTTGAGAAGGGGCCACCAAGCCACCTGCCTTCAAGACCCATACCAAAATAGTTATCCAGGCAGGAGATGAGTCAGACCTTACACCTCAGGGAGCCAAAGGACATAGTTTGTAAGATGTGGATAACCCTTATCGTCCCTGCCACATCTCTGCTTCTTCACGAGGTACTGTCCTAGTTCAGCAGGTGGGACCAGTTATCACTGTGTGGGGGTGATCAAAGCTATGNCAAAGGGAACCTTTGGGCAAGACAGCTTCTTTGTGCTTCTTCTTCTTCTTTCAAGTGATCAGATCACACATAGGAGCCTGGAGACAGTATCTAGGCAGCTCCCAAGCCACTGAAAATCACAAGTCATGGGAGTCATGCAACCATGACCATGGCACAGAAGGGGTGTACAATCAAGATAAAAGTGAAATATTCCATCACAAAAAAAACCAAACAAACAAACAAAAAAGAGCTGCAGATCAACTTCCTACACCATAAGGTTTACATTGTATGAAAAATCCTTTGTCTTTGGTCTTCTTCATGGGGAAGCTCTCCAAAAAATCTAACAACTTCCTAACAATACTAGTCACCAGAGTTTGCTGTTCTGCTCAACTACTGCTCTCCATTTTATGTTCTTTCCCAGTAACACTATGAGACACTCATTAGTTGGAGTAGGTAGACTGGCCTCCCCCCACCCTTTCCCGTAATCTTGTTGCAAAACAACCAGGAAATTGATATTACCTTGAATGTAGTCCTTTGTTACAGTGTCTCTTTGCATATTACTACTAAAAAGAGCAAGTCATAATATCTGTTCTTGTCTGTAGTATGTGAGGAAAGAGGACAACAAAAATGCTTCCATTGTAAGCCTGTTCAAGGATTTTATTTTAGTACAGTGATAGGAATATCACCACAAACAGTGGTAAGAGCACAAAAGCCATCACACCTGCCCCAGAAAACAAAGCAAACAAACAAAACCCAAAAAAATCACAAACCATGGTATCTGGCTTCAGGTAAGAAAATGTGAACTTCTGTTGGAATGAGTGTTTAAGTAAATATCCAGAAAAGACATTGTAGAAGTACAGTTTTAAAACAATTTAAAAGGGTAAGCACAGAAGATAAGAAGGTGAAAAATACATGAAAATAGCACACAAAAATCAGGTTCCTAAGGAAAAATAAAGTATAAGAGAGACTGAAAATCAGAGACCTTTGCAGTTAATTTACCAGAAGCTAATAAACTAGGGGACAGTTTACAGAGCTAAAAGCTTCCAGGAAGGACAAACAAACCAACCCAACTGAACAAGAAAACCCAAGAGATCAGCAATGTCAGTTTCTCGGTTTAAAAATTTCACAAAATTCCCTGAAATTGCAAACACCTGAGTACAACAGATATTTTTACGGAACTATGTAGGCCAGCCCGAAGGCTGTAAACATATTAAAAGAGATCACCAACTTCATAAGGAAATCACATGATCCTTGTTTAAGTTTCTATTCTATTAAAAACAATAAACAAACCTTTAAAAGGTTGACGCCCAGGAGGATGATATGGTGGTTTCCCATGACTGTGCATGGAACAGATTTCTAAAATCATCAGAACCCATGGGACTACAGATTTTAATATAAGTACTACTTGCCTCAGTCATTCACAGACAACAGAGAATTAATTTAAAAGGTCAATGAAGGACAGGATTATTTTTTCCCCCATCAAGCCCGTCTGTCCCACAAATGAGATTGGCAAGGCAGAGGGAGGGAGGGAATGAAGCAAAAGGCTGTGGAAATAAATCGGCTATGGAAGGAAATCTTTTATAAAACAGAAAGCTTGAGCTTGGTGTAATGTTAATCCAGTTTGTACAGAGAAGTTCTGCATAATTTTGATTGCCTCTTTCTTGGCAGATAAGGAACCAATCTGCTAGAACAAGCTGGCTAAGCTAGTCAGGGGTGGTAACTGAAAAGCCAAAAAGGGGGCAAAAACATTCATTCTTGTAGCATAAAAACAAGCAGTCAATGTGAAAATGCTCAAATGTCAAATTTAAAAGAAAAATATTATAAATATGCTGATATTTGAAAGGGTGGGTGGGGAGGAGGAAAATATCATCATAAACTGACCAAAGAGCCTGGCTTGAAGGTCTGACATACACAATCTGGCAAGGATTGTTACTAACCAGTCAGAGCAGAAACAATAAGCCAGGTTCTGCAAAACCAATGAAAGAAGAATGCAGTGGTTTCAAATCAGAATTTATTCCATCTCTTTTGGTTTGTCTTTGGTATTGGAACTTCCCAGCTTCATGTGTCCACAGATATCTATGTGTTTCTATGCATCTATACTTCAGTATGTATGCATTACACTACTGATTACACTCTTTTTTTACAGAGCAAAGAATGTTTCACCACTGGTGCTCTTAGAGTACAAGTGCTACTATGTATGCACCTCAAAAATATCAGAGTGACTTCTGATTTGTTCTATACCATTGACACTGTATCTCCAAAACCCTGCTGACCACTAGTGGTCTATCTGCACTTAAAGTAACACCTTTCTCCTGTTATTAATTCTGAGTGTTTTCAACAGTACTGGTGAACATGTGGGCCTCACGTTTCTTAATTATGAGCTTTCTGGAGGCAGGTGAAGAAATATGAAAAAATGAAATACCCAGAAAAAAAAAATACATTAAATGAATACTCAGATTGCACACATTATGAAGCTAGGAGATGCACATGCAAAGAAAATTCAACTTGTTCTTTACTCATCATATTCCTTTTAGTTAATTAATTGCATTATAATACTTCCAGGGGGATTCTGGAGTGCTCAAGAGAAATCATGCCTACTACGCAAAGCAGGTCAGTAGGAAATGTGTCTTTGAACATAATCATATTTTTTTTGAAAAAAATGCATGCATACAGAAGGCTGCAGGTCCCACTGAGATCCTGAGAGCATGAGGCAGTAGTCATAGGGCAAAACAGGCCCAATTCCTACATGAGCAAAGCATTTTGACTGGTAATATCTTCTGAAAAGTGCGGGCTCCTGCTGAAATTTGCCCCCATGTCTAAATTTCGGAAGGATTTAAGAATTGCTGTTGTACTTGGAAACCAATAAAAGTGATAAGCTCGGAGAATACAATCTTACCAAAGATATCTGGAATATTTTCCTTCCTGTTTTTATTGCTAGCAATGCTTCAGGATTAGTTATTGTATGATGCAGGAGTTTTGAAAGTAGCCTAATTTCAAAGGATATATTCAAAGGATACTGTAAATATTACAGTGTTGCTTTGAAAATTTAGTTTTAAACAGAGAGATGATAACTCCAATATATAGAAGAGCACAGTAATTGTGGTATTTTTGTAGTGTGTAAAATCCATGCCAGATCTTGGGACTTGGCATAACACAAACACAATATATGATAGTAAACGAGGCAAAGAGCATATGGCATATAAGGAAGACAGCAGAAGGGTACAGACAGTCAAGATAACTCAGTGAATCAGACAACTATAAGCCTGGTCAGCACAGCAGACTGCAGCCTTAGCTTACCTGCTGGCAGACTAGCAACAGCCTTAGTTATTGTATGGAAAGATATGGAAAAGGCCAACTTAAATAAAAATTGTTTCAGTGAAATAACTCCTTTCCTGTGCATGTGAGTGGTAAGTGCTTGAGTGGTTTATTAGCAGAAGCAGGGCAAGAGCAGAATTTGTTTGCAGCAGGGCAGGCCCACTGGAGGTCAGCACACTGCCACCAACCATTAACTTGTGATACTTTATCACCTGAGAAGCAGGCTGACTTCTTGATAAAGCATACATCTTTCTAGGTCACTTGGCTGAAGTTTGCTTTGCCATGTATCTGAAAGTCTCTGCTGAGAACAGCTGACAGCCTAATAGCAGTGTTTCTCCAGCTACTGATTCCCTGATTACTTTTTTCCCCAAAGACTGTATATCTACTTTCTTCTGCACATCTAATGAATACATACAGCATCGTAAATAAACAGCACAGCATTTCACTGATGTTCCATCAGTGCATGGAAAAGAAGGTAACTAAGTGAGAAAAGCAAGATATAGTAAAGGGCCCTTCTGCCCCCTGCTCTGGATCACACTCAGCAAGGCATGAAGACAGATATGCAAGAGCTGTGGCACTGCTGGGCTTGGGGCCTCACAGACCTTTAGCTGTGGCTCCCTGAGGAGACTGTGCTCAGCAAGTTTTCAGGTCAAAAGCAGCAACATTCTGCTCTGTGGCTCTCCCGCCCTCAGCAGCAGCAGCAGTCAGCCCCAAATTAGCTCCGAGCACTTACACCTGCAGCAGATACTTTAAACAGATATATGAAGGATGACAATAGCAAAGCTGCAGAAAATGGACAGTAACATAAAATTATCTTCAAATCCTGCTCAGGATTGCCACATGCTGCCACTACTATTCACTGTAACTGATCAGAGGTAGTATTGGAGAACAGCCGCAAAACAGAGCCCCCAAAGGAATGGCAATCCTCTTGTGCTAGAAACAAAACTAGTTTAAATTCAAGAGCTCCAGCATTTGATCCCTTATCTAATCTATCTCTCTACAAATACGTACCTTTTAGATAGAAACTCATCAGCAAATTTGTACTTTGAATGCTTTCTGATTGTTACCCTAAGGCCCATTCTACACTCACCACTCACTTCTGTATTTTTAACTTTTTAATTCAATACATCCTGTGCCACCCATTGCCTTCCTTTTTATCCCTGCTGAGAAAGAAAATAGCCTGAATTAGTCATAGACATCCAGTGAAGAGTAAATGTCTACTCTCTTTATCATAAATGATTCTCAATGAAAACTGCAAAGCTGTAGTTCTTAACTTACTTCATAAACTACAAAATGCTTTTTAACTTCTATAAACTACAGTCCCATAACCTGAACTTGTAAACTCCACTACAACAAAGCATCAATGTTGAAAATTAGCATCACATGCTTTTTTCTTTCATTTTTTCATTCATTTCTTTCATCTTTTAATTTCTTTTTCTTTCATTTCTTTTCAGAATTGAATAAAATGCTCATATTGCACTCAGAATCTAGTAGGTTTTTTCCTAATGCCATAATATGGGGACTGAAAAATCACCTGGAGCCAGTATTTTTCAGGAGAACAGCAATGTAATGGATTCAATGTAAATCTATGGTTTAAAATGAACTATTGTATCCAAAATTCAAAGTACAGTAAACAGAAGATGTGGACATAAACCCCAGTGAAATTACATCCTGGTGCAATTTGGGTTATACATTTAAAATAGAGCTATCTATTCTATAGAAGCAGTGGTCTCTTCTGAAAACATGGTCCCTACCCTTCTAAAACATTTTCCTAATGCTTCCAAGTGTATCTACCACAAAAGAATACTAGAGAGATGAAGAAAATGTGTTTTTATATACACAGAGCATATTACAATGCATTGGCTGATACTATAACTTCCTTGTGCTTCCAAATCACTTGAGATCCTCAGCTGTTCCCAGCTACTTGTGAAAGACTTGTGTTAACCATCTTCACCTGCCCCAAATACTGTCCCTATCCTTTTCCCACTTTTCCCCCTATACTACAGACCCTCACTCTGCTCTGTTTCTCCTGCATCCTCCCTTCTCCCACTGTTCTCTTTTCTTTCCTTCCTATATGAGAAGTCCTTCAAAGTATGAATGGTATTTAACTATGCTAGGAACACTGAAAGGAAGAGCACTGCCCTGAAGGGCTGCAGAAAACCGGCATCAAACTTAATGTCAGGCCTTGTATTATTCATCCATTTAACTTACCAATTAATTATACAGTAAATAAAGACTATTTCCATGGGGAGTCAAAGTGCAATCCTGACAATCTTGCCACACATTCCCAGATCGTGGCAATCACATTATGACAAACTTTGTGATTAACGAATTCATGATGTTCAGATAGTGCAACAGCTGCAGCATTGCCTGTGGCCATTGCTCTGTAACTCCATCGCTGCTTAAGCCCCTGAGGGCTTTCCCTAAGAAAGGGACTGTGACTACAGACCATGTGACCATTGATGAAATTTTGGACTCAGGACCTTCTTTGCCCAGAATTCAAACCAATCACTTCAACAGTGACACTCAACTACCTTTGTGCATCTGCTATGCTGTTGGGTGGGTACCCCATGTAATATCAGTACTCTTCCAAAAACAGCACCCCCAGGAACTGAGTAACTGCTCCATGACTCAACCTTAATTCTACCTACATCAGCGAAGAGCCAGTCAGATGGGGACCACACAGCATATGCCTCACCACCACCATGGACACATATTCTGGGACTTCACTTGGCCTCAGGAGAGCTTAAGCACTTCCCCCCTCTAACTTGGAAACTGCCAGGGAGAGAATAACAGTTACTTGCCATGTCTATCACTCCCATACATCAAGAGGCCTTGTTGGCCTGACTGCCAGTATTTTACCAAATCCAGTGTTATTCCCATTTCTTTAGTGTAACCCATGGTTTTTCCAGTCAGAACAAACTGTATGAAGTTCATTGATAAGGTGTACAGTAAGGTACACAGAGGTATTTTCAATTTGGGAAGCAATAAAGATTCATTCAAAAGATGTTATCCAAGCCTGTATGATGTAAAATCACATAGCGATTTTATTAATCACACTGTCACCATAACCAACTCAGGAACTACCAGAATACATTACATACTTTTTCAAAATTTGCATTAGTCTTATTTAGAGAGTGGTGAAGTAATCATAATTTCCAAATGTGAGGCTGGAAGATTGCCTAACAGTTTGTAAAGTCAGACGAAAATACATTTCAACAATTAATTTTTTGTCCAAATGTTAATCACACAATTCAAAATTTAACAGGTTAAGTTCACATGCTTTCATATTTTAAAGAACCATAACTCATATATTGAAGAAAGTCACATGCCATAGACTACAAGTATACATCAGAAAATACTCTTCTTTCTTTCAAAATAAAATTTCTCTCACGAATCAAACCTTCTTCATTTACAAGGACATTATCAGGTTAGACATTGTGCATTTTTCATTCTAAAAATTGTGTTGAATTATGATGCAAAATTGGACTCCTGACATGATTTCTGCTCAACTAGCCACATCTTTCTTCCATACATTACTTGGTGTACTAGCAAGGATGGCAGCCCTCACTTGAAACATTACAGCATCTTTAGAACATACAGTCCACCCAATGTGCCTTGGTACAATGAAGTTGAGGAACTGCTTCAGACACGCCTCTGAGGTGGAAGAGCAATATCCAGAAGAGACAGCACCACCTGACTTCAATCCACTTGGGGTTTTTTTCTGTGTCAGTGAAATAAAATGTTGTTTTAACTTGCTTTCAGTGATGCCAAATTATACCAAATGAAGGAAGAGGCAGCCTGACACCCACAAAGAACAAGGAACAAGGAAGAAAGCGGGTTGCAAGATGAAAAGTGAGGGAGAAGTGAAATGAAGGAGGAGGCCTGAGGGAATGGGAAGGATCATGATGGGAGGGAATGGGAAAAGAAAGAAAAGCAGAACAGACACATAGAGGCATGAAAAAGGGCTCAGATGATGTGGTTAAGGTAGAGTAAATTGATACTAGGAGAGACAGACACCATAGTTTATTACTTCTAATACTGAACCATATACTGGAGCAGAGTTCTTTGCCTTTTTTATTTTAAGGGGGCCAAATTAGGAAAGTGAGTTAAGAGTAGGTGGGTTGCAAGGATACAACAGATGGGACGTGGACAAACCTAGTACAGAAGTGGGAAGGAAAAAATGACACCCTGTGCAGCATAGGGAGATGAAGAAGGAAGACATTTGGTGCAGGATGAGGCAGGATGCATGGTCTGGATACTGTGAGTCTCATGATGTCACAGGAGATCCTGTCCTCCAACATGTTTGCAACACAGTCAGCACTGCTCTAGACCCTGAAGATGCTGAAGACTGAGGAAATTGGAACCATATTTAATAAGAAGGCTTCTCGAGGGAAGAGAAGCTTTCTTTCCCTCCCTAAGTTTTCACTCAACCCCTAGGTTCATAAGAGAAGTTACAAAGTCACTAACAGCAAGCCATATGACAGCCAAAAGAATGAATACAGAATGTAATCAGTGGCAAGATCTTGCTATTTTGAGCAACTGTTTCTGGAGATAGGACATTTTGACAAAATGCCTCTTAACTGTCTGCTGAGAACAGATAATGCTGAAGACTTACAACTCCAGAGTCAAGTTCACAGGAAGCATCCTTTGACTTGGGATGGACACTTCTGCATGACTCAGAGTCAATGGAACTGTATATCTTGCATGCCTCGATGCTCCTCAGCTGTCAGTACACAGCTGTGAAATCCATCCACAGAGCATTCTGTGGGCACTAGACACTACTAATGTCTGACATAAGGAAGGACCAGCAAAGTACAACAGCTATCAGAGGCTTTCCAGACTCCATTAGCAGCCAACAGGGCTTGAAATGGAGGACTTTCATGTCATGTTTTTGTGTGTGAGCATATGTGTAGCATGTGCTTCTTAATTAAGAAAAAAATTGTGATAAGAAAGTCTAAAGAAAATGCACATTAATTTTTTTTTTTTAACATGTCAAGAGGCAACCTCTGCAGATTTAATTTTCTGGCCTTATGATACACCATTAAGATATGCATTATGATACTGGTTTTAATCATATGATTACCCAGTTCTCAGTACATATTCAAAACATACTAAAGGTAGGTGGAAAAAATGCATTAAAAATGAGAGAAAAAATATTCAGACTGAATTCTGAATTGTTTCTTCAAAAGTCTGTTATTCTTGTATCCTTGTATATCAAAAGCTCTGGCTACCTTTTCAAGTCAGAATCTTGTTAGGGAAAAAATAAAATAATAAAAAGACATCTAGACTTTTTTTTTGCAAAGCTGAGCACTTGTCAACAACAAAATTGAAAGCTACTTTTGATAGAAGAACAAACTTGAGTAATCACTTTCTTTGTCTTTTTGTCCTGCCATTTTATAGGTCAGAGATGTAATTTATATGTAAATTTTTCCTGAATATCACTTCAACCATTGAAAAAAGTAAATATTTTAAGAACAGTATGCAATAATTTGGTAAGAATATCTAAGTAGTATTTAAAGACTAGTGGTAATTGAAAAGAATACCATATTAATAAATTATAACTGTTACAATATGTGCTACATTTTCTAGGTCAAAGTCAAGGAAAAAATGAAAAACTGAAAATATTTGAAGCTAAACATACATTTAGGGGAAGCAAACACACATATTAGGTGAAGTAAAATACAGTACATATTAAAATTCATTCCAGCAATTTCAGTTTTTATGCTTAATTAAAATCTGAGCACTATCCTCTAAGAGATTCCTTGAAACAGATGAACTGAATACAGCCCAAAATAACCCGGATTGTGTTTTGCTACCAGTATAACTGCTGGTTTGTTCGCTGTTGCTCTTGATCAAACATGCCTGGATATTTTTCAAAAGTTAATACATTAAGCCAAATTCACATATAGCTTAAGGATGAGCATTTCCAAATATTTGTTAGAACTGGAAAACATGGATGACTCACTGTGATCATTCCAACAATACTTATTTCTGAAGCTGCCTGAAAAATAACATTGAAGAAAAAAACTTTTAGAGGAATATTTTGCATTTTGGAATCACTTGACACTATACTTCAGCATAATTATTTATTACAGCTTAATCGATGACAATGTTGCAACTTCAGGTTTTCAATTCATATGAAACGTGGAGAGACTGCTGTACTTGAAATATTGCAATGAGTTAGATGAGCATTGTAAAAGAGTCTGAAAATGCAGTGCACTGTAAGACTATACATATATAACAAGAGCAAGAGCATTTGTGAACAGAAATTTACACTTTTCTGCACTGGTCTTGAGAGCTTAACATCTACAGGTCAGTTAAACATCATATAGATGGTAGTAAAACAAAGCCACTTAACACCATCATAGAGCTTAGAGGTAACAAGCCGGCCCCCTTCAACAGATTTCTAAAATGAACAGGCACAGTAACTTGTTCACTCAACCTTTACTTAAAGGATCACCACTTCAAAGCCAAGTCATCTTCTCAACTCTGTTTTCAAGACCAGTAGTATCTGAACTTCCATCTCAGCAGGCATCATCACTGGCAGCAAACTATAGTACTTAGGAAGATTTTCAAATATATTAAATTAGATCTTTAATACTTTATGGGTTGCCATATATCTTTCATGTACTAGGCTGCAAAAGATGAGGCAACATGAACAGCAAAATAAAAGGAACCTTTTGCTTTCCAACCAGTTCTTGGGAGAACTTTTAGAAAGAAGGAGAAAATTCTTGACAGCCACCTAAGGCGACAGCACTAGTGACAACCACTTCCAGCCTATATTTATATTCTTCTGGGTGACTAGGAATGCTGAAAGGTTTGTAATTTTTGATAATTTACCCAAACTTGCATATTGTCATAACCATTCTGACAGCTTTGTCATACAGGGATCTATATTCTGATATTTTTATATGATGACTAGGAGAACACATCTGTAGTCTAACTTCAGTACTGCCATACAAGTTGAGATGTACTCAAATACTGAAGATATCCCATGTCTTCTTTCAACATAACTATTTTTGTTTTCTTTAGACACAGCAATAATCACTGTCTACATTCTTTGTCATAAAATGAAACTCAGCTTAACTACTCTTGTACCTGTGCTACATAAACAGAAGGAAAATATGCTTTGAATACAACAAAAAGTAGGTTTCAATATTTTCTTAATCTCTCCTCACACACAAATTCTAGCTACTAGTATATATTGGGTTTGCATGGTAAGGGCTTGGTAGCAGTGAGCTGCAGGAGTGGCTTCTGTGGAGAGCTGTTAAAAGCTTCACCCAGGTCCAACAGAGCCCATGCCAGCCAGCTCAAAGAGGGACGTGTCACTGGCCAAGGCTGAGCCTCATAAGCAGCACTGGTAGCACCTCTGGGATAGTGTATATTAGAAGGGGTAAAAAAACCCAAACAAACACCTGAGCAACTTCAACCAGAGAGAGGCGTGAGAACATGTGAGAGCAACAACTCTGCAGACCCGGAGGTCAGTGAAGGAAGAGGAGGTGCTCCAAACATCAGAGCAAAGGTTGAACTACTGTTCCTGGTGCAGACCATGGTGAGTCAGGCTGTCCCCCTGAAGCCCATGGAGGTGCACAGTAGAGCAGAGATGCACATGCAAACCCTGGAGGACCCCACACCAGAGCAGGTGGGTGCCCAAAGGAGGCTGTGACCCTCTGGGCCCATGCTGGAGCAGACTCCTGTCAGGACCTGTGGAGAGAGAAGCCCACACTGGAGTAGGTTTTTTGGAAGGACTTGTGACTCCGTGGGGGACCCACACTGGAGCAGTCTGTTCCTGAAGGACTGCACCATGCGCGTAGGGATGCATGCTGAAGCAGTTCATGAAAAACTGCAGCCCGTGGGAGGGACCCACACTGAAGAAGTTCATGGAGGTCTATTTCCCTTGGGAGGGACCCTATGCTGAAGCAGGGGAAGAGTGTGAGGACACCTCCTCCTGCAGAGGAAGGAGCAGCAGAGACAACATGTGATAAATTGACCATAGTCACCATTCCCTGTCCCAGTGTCACTGCGGGGAGGGAGGAAGTAGAGAATTTGTGAGTCTTGGAAGCATGGAGGGATGAGGGAGAGATGTTTTTACTTTTCATTACCCTCCTCTGATTTGATTGGTAATAAATTAAATTAATTTCCCCAAGTACAGTCTGTTTTTCTTGTGACAGTAACTGGTGAATGATTTGGTCCTGTCCTGATCTCGACCCACAAGCCTCTTGTTATATTTTATCTCCCCTGTCCAGGGAAGGAGGAAAAGTGATAGAGCAACTTTGGTGGGCACCTGGCATCCAGTCAGGGTCAAGCCACCACATATTATTACTTATCAACATTCCTTAAAGAGAGAATAACTTGTACATGAGTAAATATTTATATAAGTATGTATTTTAAAAATACAGAGATAGCATCTAATATCATGCATATAATTACACATCTGTTTCTACAAACTACATTTGACATTACATTCATTACATTTAATCCCTTCATATAGAAAAGGAAGTCAGATAGGTGCATATGTTTTAAAATTTTATTGGGATATAGTATAGAAGAAAAAAGGAAGAAATTAAAAAGTTGTCAGGAAACTGTTTTCTACTATACCTTTTTTTTTACAATATTTACAATTTGAAACCTAGGTGAGCAATGGGAGGTTAAAGAAAAAAAAAAACTGGAAAAGATCCCTGATTGAGCTGTTTGCCAAATATAAGCTGTAAAAATGCCAAACATCATCTTCTGATTAATTTTTATTCATATAATAAGATAAATAAAACTAAGACAAGGAAAAGAAAATAAAACAGAGAAGATTACAAGAATTATAGCAAGCAGCACATTTCCAATGAAGTAATCATACTTTTTATTACTGGTAGTCTGGATGAAAAACTGAGGCAAGATAGCAAAGGTACTACACTAACGTTTTTGCCAATGAAAACAAAACCATAATGGTGGCGACCAATAACTTCCTTGAATCACTTGGCAGGTTTCACGGACTGTTACTCTGGCAATTGCAACAGAGATCCCATGAGCTAAGACTTTCAAAGCTGACAGAAAGGTATTTGAATGTCCATTTCATATTTGAATTTTAGCAGATTTGGGTGACTGAAAACAGGGACAGCTTTCAAGACTTTGAGTCTTGCTTTCACAAAACTCAGAATTGGTCTATTGAAAGCACATTTGCTTGAACTAAAAGACACTGGAAACTTGAAGAAACATCACTGACCTTCAATAAGCCCAGAAAGAACATCACCCATCTGACAGTACCAGAACTGTACTTAGTAAGACTGTCAGTCATAAAGAAATATATTTGAACTGTAAGGGGCTTTTTCTTTTTTGTGGTGTTGGTGGTGGTTTTTGGTTTTGTTTTTTTTTCTTGTCTGGCAGACAGTAGTAAGGTCATAACAGTAATCAGATGTAGAGGCAAGAAATAAACAAAACATCCTTTTTTCTCTCCCCAGATTCAAAGAAAAACACAGCTAAAGAGAAGGACAGGTTAGGAAAAGAACTGCTCAGTTCTTTCTGTGGGATACCAGGGATAGAATCATAGAATACCTCAAGTCGGAAGGGACCCATAAGAAACATGTAAAACATGGGACAATGGTCAGCAAAAACACAAAATGTTGTCCAGGCACATTTAAAAGAGCACTCAGGAAAGACAACTCTAAAAAAATAATCAATTCAAACATCAGAGTATTTTCAGCAGTTATAGAAATTGCTGGAAGGAGCTATTCAGAGAAATTAAACAGCCACGGAGGGATACTCAAAGACAAAAGACCACAGTCGCCAAAGAGCAACAGTGCTCTGGATGCTTCCACTGGCCCCTCACACACGCCAACCCCCCTCTGAAGAGGACTCTCAACACTCAGTCTGTGCAAGCTATGTGCTCATAGCACTGTTCTGCACAGAGGGTGCAAAGCTAAAAGCATGAACAGATAAGAGTAATGTTATGACAATTATCAGCCTGTCCAGATTTAAACTTACTCCGTATTTCTCCTAGGCACGGAGAACTCCAAGTGTATTCATTTATTGTTATTGTTGGAACCGACTTTAATGCCTCTCTGAATAAAATCAGACCATGAGCATGAGCAGGAACTGAGCAGAAGAAAAGTGTCTTAAGAAATTTCCCTCTGTAAGGATTTTTTAGATAACTACTGATGATGATGATAGAAATGACCATACCTTACAGTGCAAGAGAAAAAAAGGAAGAAAAGTTACGTTTGATCTTTCTACCTTAATCTTGCTTTTCCTGACAGTGCAACTTAGTGGTACAAAAAAAGTAGTTTTTATAAGAGATCTTCTCAGGATATTAGTTAATATTTTAATAAGACCTTTTGCTTTATAAAGAAGCTTTTGTCCCGGGACTTGAATCTATTTTTTTGGTAACAGAGATGATTAATGTAACTAATCTTTGAACCACTTTACCAATAAAGAAATTGAATAAGATCAGTCCTGAAAAATCATGGGCTAAGGACTCAGATGCAATTCTCACTGCTTGATGTCATGACTCTGGGAGAGTGACTAAGACTTTTCCTACCCGACTCTATACCACATTAAACAATTTTCTAGTATGGATCTGCTTTTTATACTGTTTATCCATCTTATAACGCTATCACAGAAAATGAGTAGTGTGGTCCAAAGAGCTGAGTCCAAAGACCTTTCTTTAGGGAACCCTTCTGTTTTACATGTAGGGAGCTCAGGCACCTATTTCCTTTCCCTGTCTAGTTCTTAGCCCAGAATAAGAGCTGGACAAATGTTCCCATTGCTCCTGCACTAGTGGTGAGGGTATCATCTCTCAAAATGGCTGAGAAATTAAGTCTTTTCAAGAGGGCAAACAGATGGATGCTTTTTTGTGTGTGCAAACTAAGTCACTTACTATGTGAAAACTTCACAGCAGTACAGCTACTGCCACTCCTTCTCCAGACACACTGTGACAGAAAGGATCAAGCCTCATCTTGGGGATGGAAGAGCAATCTCAGTGTCTGACTCAAGCACAAGTTACAAGTGTGGATCCTAGCCCTGCATAGACATTTCATGTGCCCTGTGGGTGGTCACTTAAACCCAGCCATGAAGGGGAATGAGACACTTTCCACACCCTCAGAATGACCCCAAGAGTACTTACTTCTTCCTGCTCTGCACACTCTGCTCACAGCAGAGAAACCAAGCAACCAGCCTACATTAGGAGCTAAGGCAAGTCCATGGAAATCATCTAAACAGCTTTCACTATATTGACTATTTCTTAGCTTACCAAGTAGCTAAAGCAGCAAAATACCTAGTCTTTCAGGTCTGAGTAGCAGCTAAGGTAAGTAAGGACAACTAAGTAGAGAAAAGCAAATTAACAAAAAATGATCTAGCCTAGATGTATCAATATGATACCAATAAATTTTCAAGGGAGTTTAGTACACACTGAAGTTTTGATCAGATTTTTTGGGGGTGATTGATAAACTCCAGGAAACAAACAACAGATATTTTTAAAGGAGGACATAAATTACTGTACATTCAACAACTACAAAGCATGTACTCTGTTTGACAAAAAGTGAAAAGAAAAATGGAAATGGAAAATTCTTTTATGCTTTTGTAAGCTGAGTGGAAAAGCAAAAAAAGAGCAGGTTTCAGAAGTAGAAGAAACCTGTAAACTACTACCTTGTCTTAGCCAAATGCTCTCTCACTGTGGGTAGCCTTAAAACTACCACAGTTGCCCAACTGTAATGTATTCTTCCCTTTATCATGTGTCTGGTTAGTGTGGGCTTTAAAAATCAACATTTATATAATTCATGAATAAAAGTGTCTTACTGATATTACACAGGCTCCACATTTTATCTTGATTCTTTTAGCATAAAATCTGAGCTGAAGCTTGAATTTTAGTAGACTTTTTAAATATACTCAATATAAATTACAGACTATATTACAACTTTTGTATTACTGGGCTAAGAATATTTTCAATTATTTCTTTTTTTTACAAAATTAACTTTAAATGCATGAGAGCACATAAGCTAAAAGTATGGATTTTTCCCACTCCCACTGCTCAAATGCTTGAAATGATTTCTTTCTTAGGTGATTAAGCCATGGGCAATTGGAATGAATAGAAATTCAGGGTATTTCTCCACCAAAAGAAACATCAGTTCTGATGATCAGCAGTACTTGTTACTGGCATTATGAAGCCATCTCTGGGTGTGTGCAACAGCTTGCCTGCCCCTCTACAAACCTCTCCTTCCCCTGGAGTGCAGTCCTAATGCCTCTAAAGAATGGCCAGAACCAAGGAAATCCCTGGTCAGCAAGATCCAGCAGCAAATGCTCAACATCTGCATTTCCTTCTGGAGATTATACCATCTCTGAAGAGCAGTTCTATATTTTTGTGTTCCCAGTAGGGCCCTATGTCTTGCCACCTTCACTCATTACCAGTTACTTTTTCTTTTCTTCTGCTTTCTTTCCTTTTTCTCCCAAATTAGCAGTCTAGCATTGATAATAATAGTAGGAAGTGGCAGAATGAAGAATCTTTCCCATTTAATTCAATGACATAAATATAAAACATTTATCATTTCTTCAGTTCGTAGGTCTGCTAAAGACAAATTCACCTGTGACACATGCAAGATAAATTCCTATCTCTTTCTAACAGACTTACATTAGTATCAGACTTACAATCCATTTGCCTAAAGTCTTGAGTACCACCCATGCAGCGTAGGAGATTATGATTCTATTCAATTCAACAGGAATCTATTTTAAAAACTCACAGCATACACATTCAGAGCTATGACTTCATTCAGGCATATTTGCTTAAGCTTCTGTCTCCTTTGTTGCAATACTGAGCTGAAAAGGGATATGTTATTCATTGCTTATGCGCACCCTCTATTCAACATATTGTTTAAGACTCTGCCTGTGCCTAAGCTCCATCTACTACTAATCTTTTCCCCAGAAGCCCAGTTTTCCAGCTAAAGCTATAAAGGTATGTGAGTTTCTCTTTCAAAGTCCCAAATTCTATGATACATTCAGTGTCATCATATATACACACTGCAGTACCTGACATATCACTGCTTTAAATACGAATTCAATGTCAAGTATGACATCTTTACACATCACTGAGACATACACATTTCTTCCTGTCAGATAAACACACATACATCTCCTGTATATGTATACATATATTGAATAAATGTTTCAAATTGATATGCTTCCTTCAACCCCTTTATCTAATCTGAACCATGAATCACTGAGAAAACTGTTATTTATTTTGTCCTTTTGGATTTCAGACCAGTATAAAAAGAGGTTGGTCTCTGGGAAAGAAACCCATCTGAAAATAATTTTCCAAATTAAAAATCAGTCCCACCAATGATGTATTTTCTATCCTTTCTCTTCTCTCCATCTCTTCTCCCAATTCCTTCATCCCCACATCTCCTGGTGGCTGTGTTACAACATCAGAGACCAGTTCTTATTTTCCTATCTGCACTGCTTGAATTCAATAAGCCTTACTGTCATTTCATTCACTTATTGTCAATGAATTTTCTTTCACTAAAGATGCACTTCCTCAAGCTGCACACTATTTTGGGGGAATATCTCTGCCTCTTTTTCTCCTGTTATGCTGCAACAGAAGTGATATTCCCTCACATTTTTAACCACTGTTACTTATGGGAATAAAGAAGATAGTCCAGTGAAATGCAGCTGGGTTTGTCTGGCTAGACATTGCCTTGCCACCAATCAGCTCCCTGACTAATTGGAACTAAGAATATTCATGAAGACTCAGTAACATATGAAAGAACCAGAAAGAGTGATTTCATCCAGAAATATTTCATCTTTGTTAGTAGATACTCTAAGTAGGCAATCCTTGCTGCTTATATAGCTTAGGTTATAGCTATATAGGCAATTTTCCTCATGGTAGCAGCAGAAGGCAAGTTAATATACATATCAACAACAGCCACAAGCAGTGGCTCTATCTAACTTTTCTTCCTACCAAGATATTTCAAGAAACTAAAACAAGTAGGACCTGAGTAGTGAAAAGATATGAACATTGACAAAAAGAAGGTATGAAAGAAAACCTCTCTCACTCCTTTAGCACATGTCAGCTCTGAAAGCAGACTCAGTTGCCGTTATGAGGGTAAACAGTCCTTTTAAGGGTGGACTTTATTAACTCTATTTTACAGCTTTCCTGTTTACAATTATATCTTTCTTATTACATCATTAAGCCTGAAGAAATAGACTTTTTTTTTCCTTGATGTATTATGCAGATTCATATGACAGAACTTTAGAAATCTGGTTATGGCAGAGTTTGTGCACATGCACGTCAAGAGGATGGGGCCTGAATCTTTTCAGTGGTGCCCAATGACAGGACAAGGAACAACAAGCACAAACTGAAATATAGGAAGTTCCATCTGAAGATGAGGAAAAGCTCGTTTACTTTGAGGGTGTTAGATCACTGGAACAGGCTGCCGAGAGAGGTTGTGAAACCCCACCGGAATATGATCCTGTACAAGCTGCTCCAGGTGAGGCTGCTTTAGCAGGCACGTTAGACTAGATCATCTCCAGAGATTCCTTCTAACCTCAACCATTCTATGATTCTGCGAAATATAGAGGGAGGATAAAGAAAAAAAAAGAAAAGAAATTTATCCATATTAACTTACTGTACACTTAGCACAAAGAAGTACACACCAGATATGCATGGGAACAGACAAAGCACAGGTATTCTGTGTATTCTAGACACCTAATTTGGGACTTGATATTCTATACCAAGTTCATAGAGATACTGGTTCTTTCAGAGCATGATTTAAGGCACCTAAGTTAAGTTTCTAAATGCTAACAAAGAGCAGTGAATTCCCCCACTACAAAACCCTGACTGCCTCCATCATCTTGATAGGCAGCCTAGGCACCGAGTTACCTCGTGGGAATTTCTCTCATGTGCTTGCACGCATGAAAAACATAGCAGCAAATAAAGTGATACAGAAAATGACACAGATCTCCAATAAGGGGCACTACAAATACTTTAAGATTATACTAGCTGACTAGTACTAGACTGTGATGACCCACACATCTATAAGCACCTTGTATTACTTTTGCAATCATGGGGAGACTGTAAAGTAGACACAAGAAGAAAGATGTTGTAAAAGAAAACAACTGTATGACATTTTTCAAGTATGAGTGCTCTCATTAGAAGGACTCCATAGATACATCTTCCCTAAGTGATTATCAAATACCTTCAAAAATGCTTCCCTTTCTGAGGCCAACATTCTTATGGTAACACTACTCACTCTGTAGGGTATCTAGTAAAACCACTGCAGCGTAAAACATTCTTCTTCATGAAATCAGTAAACTAATAATGTCCAAGTAAGTGTTTATTTTCTTACACCACAGGAACATTAAACAAAAGATGGGATTTTCTAACATATTTTTAATAAAAAATGAGAATGATCTAACATTGCTGTACTGCTACTAATGTAGAGACAAAATGTGGAACAAAAATCTAGATAAACCTATCTACAACAGGAAGTGCTAATTAGAAATATTTATGTAAATCTGTAAAACTACTTTTCAGCTCACCATCAGCTCCTGCTGAAACAATTACTGATCAATATTCTCTCAAGTATAGCAGCATCCTAGAGATCTATTTTCTTTATCCCTAACCTTAACCTAAGACCTGCTGAATTTCAATTGAAGTAAATAAACTATCTTTACTTTTTGACCTTTTAAAAAAACATTCTCCAAGCACATTTTATCTCTATCAAATTTGATGTTTTAAAGAGATTTGGATGGCTGCGTTTGTATACTGACCTTATACAAGTCCTAGGATGGCTATGATGTAGAGGTTCCTCACAAACACAAGTTGACGCTTTATGTGGAAACACTCCTGGAAGATTAACCATTTCTTCTGTCAGCAAGCACGCCTCAGCACAACTCCTCAACAAATTTCACATCTTCAAGATAAATGGGATAAAAGCTCTAAGTTACAACACCCCACTAAAGAAGTCTAGAGACACCCCAGTGCCAGTCTCAGGTCTCTGCATGAGCATAAACCTTCTCCTCCACCTTCCCGCTAGATTATGTAGGTAGGAAATTCATTATGAAATAATTTAACACTTAGAATGTGGCTAACTCAGCAGCCATTGCTGTATCAGGGTATAAAGACTGCCAGAATAGCTCAGTCCCCTGGATGCCATCATCCATAGGTTACATGGAGGACACTGAGTATGTCCTCATCAAAGGTACCAGCTGTAGCTGGGCACTACCAACATCTATGAGACATCTATGAGAGCAGAAAAAAATCTTGTCCTAAATTGTGCAGGTGGACCTATGGTGCAGAGATTTTAGAACCATGTTCTCATTTTAGAATCATGATTCTCAGAGGTTAAAATAAGAGGTTTGCATCTTGTTATGACAGGCATACCTTCCAAACTACCTCAGAGGGGGCTATTCTTAAGTACTCCCCTGGCACCTGTTGGTATCACCAATTTTCACTTTTATAGAGATAAAAAGTATCTCAGACATTAAAAAAAAAAAGTTCATCAAGTTTTTAAAGTTTACTACTGACTAGGAGACTATGTTTCTCTCTCAAGCACCAGTCCACCTGTGAGGGCAAATGAATGCCCCATCTTCCTAAGCCATCTTTATTGAATAATTACAGAATATCCAGAGTTGGAAGGGACCCACGAGGATTGTCAAAGTCCAACTCCTGGATCCATACAGGAAAGTTGCAAGAATCACACCATGTGCATAAGCAAGTTGACCAAACACTTCTTGAACTCTGGCAGGCTTGGTGCTATGACCCCTTCCCTGGGGAGCCTGTTCCAGTACCCAACCACATTCAAGGTGAAAAACCTCTTTCCAATATCTAACCTAAATCTCTCCTCTGAGACAGCTTCATGCCATTCCCTCGGGTCCTATCACTGGTCACCACAGAGAGATCAGTGCCTGCCCCTCCACCTCCCTTTGTGAGGAAGCTGTAGACTGCTATGAGGTTTCCCCTCAGTCTCCTCCTCTCCAGGCTGAACAGACTAAATGATCTCCTTTCCAAGTATGGCTTTCCATCTAGGCCCTTTAGCATCTTTGTTGCCCTCCTTTGGATGCTTTCTAATAGGTCAATATCTTTCTTATATTGTGGTGCCCAAAACTGCACACAACATCCAGGGTGAGGCTGCCCCAGTGCAGAGAAGAGCAGGACAATCCCCTCCCTCAGCTGGCTGGCAGTGCTGTGCCTGATGCCCCCCAGGACAGAGTTGGCCCTCCTGGCTGCCAGGGCACTGTTGACTCATATTCAACTTGCCACAGACCAGGGCCCCCAGGTCCCTTTCAATGGCACTGCTTTCCAGCATCTCATTCCCCAGTCTGCATGTACATTCAGAGTTGCCCTATCCCAGGTTCAGAATCCAGCACTTCCCCTTGTTAAACTTCATATGATTGCTGATTGCCCAGCCCTCTAATTTGTCGAGGTGTCTCTGCAGGGCCTCCCTGCCTTTGAAGGAGTCAACAGCTCCTCCCAATTTAGCACTGTCATGTTTGTGCTGAATATCAGAGTAGCTGGGAACCTTTAGTATGGTCATTCTTCAGAGACCTCACACTGAAAGGTCACAGGGAACTTACTATAATCTTCTAATTTAAAATTTCTAATTTACTATAGTTTTCTAATTCATATAAATACATACTACTAATCTGTCAAAAGGTGGCTATTTTTAAATGGTATAAGAATAAAATGAAATGTCAAATATTAACTGGTCAAGCCATTCATCACTGTAGCTTTGTATCTTCTCTTAAATTAGTAAGGAAACTGTCTGGAATATATGATGTAGTTAAGATGAATACTTTTCACCTTCCAAAAAACCTCAGGGCTTGTGCTCACCCAGAAATCTAATTAGTCACCCCAAGTACTGCGAAATTTCCAATTTCCTCAAGTTTTGAAAAACAAAACAAACAAACAAACAAGCAACAACAACAAATAAAAATTTAACATGAATCTAGAGGCACGGGTTTACATTCCCTAGGCCAGTCTGGGCTGCTTACCATGCAGGTCTGAGCTGAGAGAAGCAAATGCTTACAGATTTACACATGCAGCTCATTACAATAGCTAAAATGCCAAGAGGTGGTTCTTGAAAATATGTTCTTGGGCTTGTCATGGCCAATAAACCTTGTTCACTGCAAATGGTTTTCTCCAGCTGAGTTTACATTAGCTCTTAACAGCACTACAATGGCACTGTGCCACTTTATATTCTCCTTTGTTCCAATTCAGTCCAGTTCTCAGCAGAACTGACAGTAGCCAAAGCACCATTACAGCATCTGAGTTGCTTTAAAAATATCTGCTGGTCAGCCCTGTTTTTAATCCTGATGAAATTAGAGAAAGACTGAGGAATTACCATAAAATGCTTACAAGTTGGAAGCACATCACACTTCCTTGTGGCTGCTCCAGGCTGATAGGGACCTGAGTACCTGGCCTTCTAGTGAAAACACTCAGCATGCTCTGAAAGACTCAGATGTGCGTTTGGACAGCGACTTTCTTACTCACCTGTTACAAAGGCCAACTAATAACTGCTGGAAGTTCAAAACCTCCTTACAAGCACTGAACTCTGAACAAGCATCTGAACAGTCACAGATCCATCACTGTTTCACTCCTGATTTTATACCTAAGTTAATTAACTGAAACCATGAGAGCTCCAGCATCCCCCCTTGGTGTAATGCAGAGGAGGGTTACACTCATAACTTCTATTATCATCAGTGGTGGTTACGATGCGCTGGGCAGAGAGGAGCAGCTGTCCTCTAATAAGGTGTTAGTCATGACAAATATAATACTGACATGGGACCCACATAATTGTCTTTATAAGCACACCACAAAGAAAGAATGATTGCAAATGCCAGGAAGCAAGAAAAAAACCCCAACATTCTTCTCTTTTTCTTTTTTTTTAATTTCAATTTGCAAAGAACAGCACATTTCTGCAGCAAATAGAGCTTACTAAACCAGCTGCCTTTTGTTATTGTCCTTATGCCGATCTGTGATATTATACAACAGATACCACTTTATCGGTGTCCAGAAATAACTTTTATTATGCATCTGAAAAAGCACAGTTTAGCACGATGCAGAACAGACCTTTCTTCCAGTCAGTGAGGCCAATAACTTTTCTTCTGTACCTGCCATTATGACCCCACCTCTGGATGATGGCTTTCATTTACCAAAAAAGAAAGAAAAAAAACCAAAAAAAGATTGTACCAGGCAGAAGCCCCTCTAAATAGTCTGAAGGGTTGCCAAGTCCAGAAATAGACATTATTAGGGACATTGCTGAATTCTACATTCAGTTCCAGTTTGTTGTGGTTTTACTTCTGCAAGTACCAAATTTACTGCCAGCTCCAGACTCAGGAAAGCTAGTCTGATAAAATCTAAGACAACGAACTCTGTTTTCAGGATACACTGAAGTCCATATCTTATGTTAACACTACCAGTGCCATCATCTAGCTTGTTACCAAGCTGCTGTCAGTGCCTGTGAGTGCTGCAAGTGTCAAAGAAAATAAAGGCTAACTAGCCTCAAGGGCATGGGATGGGCATGGACAAAAACTTAAAAATAAAAACACCTAAATTCTGTATCCCCCCCCCCTTTTTTTTTTTTTTAGACAAGCCTCTTACCATTTAGCAGTCCTTTAGTGGTAATGTTTTCATCTGTTTTACTGCTATTTGCTCTGCTGATTCAAACAGTGATGTAATGACATATGACTGCTTGAGATTCAGTGGTACTCACAGTACCTTTGTCACTGGTGGCTCAAGAGCACAATGAACAGTATCTTGAGTATAATGTATTTGTGGCTTTGTGAAGCCAGCAATGACACACAACGGGGTTTTTTCCTCCTTTTGTTTCTGTGCTCTGTAATAGAATACTCTGACACCACAAAGACTGTGACCAGAGTATAATGAAAAATGCTAAGCCATTGTTGGTCATGGCAAAAATTTGCAAACTTTATATTTTGTTTAATTATTGAAGAATAGCTTTTCAAAGAGGCATGCATTGTTCTAGAGAGACATCATAGCATCTATCTTCCGCTCCTCACGAAAGCTTTTTATCTTCAAACAAGAAGAATATACTTGTTGAGGGCCAATTAGTAGTCTGTCTATGAAGAAGTTTAAAGGAATTTTTAATTAGTAAATTGAACTATACTATGAGTCACCTGCAAAACAATGACATCATTTACTAAGACAGTTAAGCTTTCTTACATTAATATTAGTGCCTTAGATTCAAGACCCTCTATCTCTTTATACTATGTTGTTCTTGTACGCCAATTTAATTCTCTACTGCAGCATCACTCAGAGTGACAGTAAATGCTATTCAAGGTGAACAGGGCAGACCTCTGACCCTTGTTCCAGGCCCCTAGCATGACTTCCATTCATCCAGAAGAAATGTTGTGTATCACTCAATTATGTTCTGCCTGAACTCTGAAAAAAAAGAGTTTGACAGTCTATCTTCTTCTCTTTAGTACAAAGGTATCATCAAAAATAAGCAGGCTTAACTGTATAATGAGGTAAATCAAGGTACATGCAGAAATGAAGCTGAAGTTTCATTCCCAACTCAAAGATCCCTACATACAATGGAAAGAGGCAGCCACTTCCAGAGGTGGTTCAAAGCCTACTCATTACATGTTTAAATGAGATAGCAGGAATCTCTCTCTCACCATCTGCAAGTGGCTCTGCATTTTTGCCTTCTGAAAGGTGATGTGACATAGAAACATGACAGGCATCATCATTTCAACATGCCTCTTTGAAATAATAGAATTAACCTCACATGCTGCTTTCTGCACAAAACTGCACTAATGAGAATTCCTTCATAAGAAAAACAGGGTGAGAGGGAAACAAGAATTCAATCTGTTACAGTATGAATATAGAATACGACAGACTTTTCCTATTCCCAGTCACATAACTGGTAACTTGCCAGTTACATGTAACTACTGACTTGCCACTAGAGATGCTGCCTAACATCCCAACTGCGAAAAAACAGGAAGAACACCCAACCTCCAATATTAGAAAGCTATTACTTCAAACAGCATAGGAAAATCTGAGATTCATTTATGTCATATAAATGGTATTTTTACTGTTTTTAGCAATCAGTAAAATAACCAGAATTTCCTCTATATATCACATTATTACATAGGCAGCAGAGAAGGAAGTTTGTCTATAAAAGGTAAATCAGATTCAAACAAGAGATATTTTCAAGTTATAAAGATATATGTAAACATTTAAGTGGGAATCAGCAGATCCCTAAACTGATACACATTTCTCATAAGTTATGTATGAATGAAAATCAAGTTTTTATTAAAAATGCATAAGTATGATCTGTGGTGAACAGAAGCATTAGCTATGCATGTTTACTTTTTAGTGAACAGAGAAATCAGTAATTTTTCTTCTAAATGTCATTTCCATCAGAGGGTTATAGAATGACAAAACACTTAATTCTCAGATGCCATCCAGCTGGTACATGTACAACTGGGGAGAGGGCATAAAATAACAAACTGTGAAATGTTTATTTGCCACAGAGACAAGAAAATGTCATTTCAACTATTTTTCCCATTCTACTTTACAATCAGGTAGCACTCAACAGTCCCTCACTTTCAGTCACCGTGATAAAAAAATAAATGAGGATTAACCTGGATGATAATAAACTATCTGATCCTTTAAAGTTATTGTATTTTTAGCATAATTTTTATGATCACACATTATTTACAGTGTTCCTGGTCTTCCTCACTCTTGTTGGAAGATACAGAAAATCATCTAAATCACAAAGTGACAATAAATTGGTTTTATCTATGTGATGTTAACACCATATTTTTAGGGAATCTTAAGGAAGTATGCACAAAAGCTGACACTGTTCTGGTGAAAGCAGGCTCCTTAGTTTCCCTTGATAGTCAACAAACACTTTTCCAAAACAGCACTTCTCAATGTGTAGAACACAGTTGTCCTTAAAATCAAGAAGTACTCAGTAAAGTAACTAATGAAAATGCAAGAGGGAGAAAAATATAAAAAATAAGTACTGTGAGTGGCAAAACATCATATAATGGGGTCTGTGATTTTTCTTCTTTCTCCCACTCCCAGAAAACCTTCTTTAGGTGCAGGATCCCTTTAGTTAAAACACAACCCTAATGGTCAGTTTAAGGCAAGAAACAACATTAGGCACTCTGACCTATTCTCTGGAGTCCCTCACTTAGAAGCCTAGAGAGATTATTCTGATTTAGACAGATCATCAATACTCTTTTCCCCACCCAAATCTGAAAACAGTCACTTCTGTTATTCTCCACAAAACGTCAAATTCAGAATATTAAGTAAATTCTGTAGAAATTCAAGACCTCTGACATACCTTTTGTAAAACACCATTGGGAACAGCTGTGTCTTTTGGCATTTAACACCTGGATTAATCTCTTGAGCTCAGTGGAGCTATGGGCCCAAAAAGGCAGTTTGGAGTGTATTGGGATACACAAATAGTTCACTGATATCAGCCTCCAGAGCAAACACTACCTGAATCTCTCCAGTCCCTAAGCCCAGGGAAGTTTTAAGAAAATTCATACTAGCTGAAACTGGATGTTGACATCTGTGTCATCAAATGCACCATAACATTGAGAAGATCCCATATGGATTTAGATTCTTTCCTGGAACAACTCACCTAGTACTTGTTTACAATCCTTATCTGCTGCACTTTGCACTGTGTACATTCTCACAGCTCAGCCTGGGACAGAAAAGTCACCACCATCAAAATACTATGTTTCTGTTTTGAACCACAGAACCTGTTCCTTTCTGTTGACTACAGAATGAGATTCCATTGACTACAGAGAATTTTTAGTGTACTTTCAAAATTCTTACTTTGTACTTTTTGTAAAGTAACAGAAGAAAGAAAATAACAAAAACACAACACCCTGCGCTCATCATTCAAGGTGCTAGCTCAAATCTCTGTCATGATGAAATTAATTCCTCCTGTCAAAGATTTTCCTTATGGCTATACAAGAAGAGTAACTTTGCTAGATACTCTAAGTGCCTATATTTAGGCAGTTTATTCAACTTTTCTCAATCTACTTAAATCTTTCATTCCTACTAAACACCACAGCATATGAATGTTGAGTTGGCTCACTGAACTCTAAAGAACTTCAGCTTCAAGAAGCAGTGAATTAAACTGGTTATTCAACTGAAATCTTTTACGACTATAACTTAAAACATACTCTGCTTTTCTTGAAGTGTATGATGGTTACTCACAATTATTACACATTCACACTTCTATGAGAAATAATACTGTACCATTTATAGTGAATGTCAAGCCATTAAAATTAAATGATATAATGGACTGTTACCTCTGACATCCTTTTTTTTTTGTTTTTTATTCATAATCATTTCTCACCTCAAATTATAAGGAAAAAAAATCCAAAACAGTATGGTTATGAATCAATGATATTTTATCTCAAAAATAAAATTTAAAAAAAAGTGTTTATTTTTTTACCAAGGTCTCACAAACCTAAAAAGGTTACTACATATCTTTTTCATTACAAGAGAAGATGTTAGCTCTCTGAATTCATGATCAAGTGCCTGTTTTCTATATTTCCAGCAACACCTCAAAATCTACTCCTTATTGTTTTACAATAGCTCTCAAACACACATCTGCTGGAAGCCTGCTATTCATAGCACTGTTTCCTTTTCATTGCTAGTAGGGTCACATGCTTTTGGATACAATGAAACTAAGACTTTCACTTTCCTATCAAATTTGAAACAAAGCAAGAAGCAGAACTTTAAAGAAGGCAGACCCAGGTTGTTGACATAGTCACAATTTCAAAGGCAGCATTTATATTTAAGCACTATCGAAAATAGAGAAACCAACTCTTTCTACTCTTTGCAGATTGATAAAACTACAGATCCACAGGCTAAGTGCAGCAACATCATCACTTTTCATTCCAAGTGAAAAGCCCACGTTTTTAACTCCCCTTTTGCTAGCAGAAAATGTAGGAACATGTACATGTCATCACAATTTTCCATCGCAGGCACTTGTCTCCTAAAGCTGCTATTGAAAACCATTGGCAGCAGTGACAATGAAACACAATTAAAACACATGCAAAAAGAAAAGAAACTCTCCTTAAAACCCAGCAATTAAAAGCAAACCCGCAAAATTTCACTACTTTCCTGTAACAAAAATGGAAAAAAAAAACCCAACCCAAAAACAAAAACCCAGACATGCTACTGAAACTGGTTATGTGGTTTGGTGTGCTATAGGAAAGTACTCAGATATTATGCATGGTGTAATAAGACCCTACATTAACAAAATAAGTTCATTATATAATGCTTCAAGGTAGCTAATCCTAGGGAGTATCTGCTGTGAATGCCTTTGCTTTGCTTTCAGTGGGACCTGAGCTCTAATCCAGCAAACTTCACTCTCTGAAAGTCCAGAGACAATTAAACCTGCACATTGTTAAAACATGCGATTTTCCTCAAGGAATTATATTCATGGTATTAAACTGAGCTAAACCTTGTAGCTAGATTTGTGATACAGACTAGAACTTGTCATGATCACCACTCCTGAACTGTTTGAACAAGTGTAAGAATGTTTACTATTCATGTTTAAAAACGGCAAACCAAAATTTTACAGGACTGACCACTAAAGCAGACTTTTTCTCTGTAGCCCTGTTCTCTGTAGTTACATGTACCAATGTTTAATAATGCAAGTGGGAATTGGAAAAGAACCAATCTTACATCAAGTGTGCAATATAGATTATGGGCTTCTCTCATGACATCTGTTGTCACAGAAGACATACGGTAAAAACTGCTTCCCCGTTTGTATGTAATTCATTTCCTGGGTTTGAGCGGTTCCACCACACTATCTGCTGCAGATCAAATATGTATCTTCATGTCCAATTAAATATATGCTTATGGACATTGATATCACAGTTAAGTATAGAAATTACCTCAGCTGATACAGTTTTTGAAAAAATGTATTTGAATTTTCTCTTAATGAGCATTATTCATTTGTTTAAAATGACATTCTACATAAACCCTTAGCATTTTGATGATTTTTTTCATTTGCTCAAAGCAAAGATAAAGATTGGACCTCTGTTAGCAAAAGCAATCAAATCTGGATGTCTTTTCCATTCTGTTTGGGGAATATGACAGACTTGGACAGTGGCTTCAGCCAAAACCGTAACAGGATGAGCTCAGGAAGAGACACCATCAGCTTGTGTGTCAATGTGTTTATGGCCCCAGCTGCAAGCTGCCAGCAACGGAAAGGAGAACCTGGAAACATAACACACTGGTGTCTGCAAAAGACACCCGTTTTCAGAAACTGGGGGTATGTGCCCATTACAATAAATGATTCTTTAGAGCATCACATTGACTATCCCAGAATTACTAACTGCCTTTTTGGATATATGTAGTTTATTTATAAATTCCATATAGTTTTTAATACTTAGTTGGAATATCTGAGTTGGAGTACAATTTTCTTTAAAAAAAAAAAAAGAAAGAAGAAAAAAAGAACAGTCAGAACAGGCAAAATGTACAAAATTAATTATAGAAATAAAATCCAGCAAAATCAGATGGAAACTGAGAGAAGGGAGTATAAAGGCAGAATTATCTGTTATCTGATCAGCCTTCGGAGTATGGCAATCCTTGTCTGATGGATAGAAAAAATAAGGCAATGATTATTGGAGATTTTCCTTATGAAATGTTGTCCTTTCTCATCACTGCACTTGGAAGGATACCTTCTAAGCTGAAGAGATGCAGCACTTTCTACTGGTTTGTCATGCTCCAAGTTTTCCCAAGCAGCAACAGTCAACAGGAAAAAAGTTTCAGACTCATTTCTGTGGGATTCTTGAAGACTTCCAGAAAGCACAATAATCTTAGCAGTTTCACCTTTCCTGCTCTTGCTATTAAAAAGACTAGGCAACAAGATATTAGTGTTACTGGTGTAAGCTATTAATAGAAAATGAGACACCCAAAAATAAAGAGGTTTAAAGGACAAAATGCAATAGCAGAAATTCTTTCATCGCAATCTGGATAGTTAATGTACAACAAAAGCCACCAAAACACCTATGCCTGGGATTGTCTTCAGAAGGAAAAAGGACAAAAGTGACCAAAATAAGTACCTTAAAAAAACCAAAAACATATTTTGAGATAATTAATTTTGTATGCAGAAGGCAATGCCTTGTTCCTAACATAAGCAAAATTAGCTCTTACTTGCTGTTAATTCTTCTCATTGGCAACAAATGCAGAGGAAAATGAGCTGTCAAAGGTTGTTTTCTATAGTACAAATGAGAGCTCAAACAGGAAGGTATATGTATATTAACAAGCAGAGAGCAATGATCAGTATGCCCTTGAGAGAAGCATTCCTTGAGGTTTCTGATAATCTGATGGTACAGTATTTTGCCTTAATTGTAAGCACTTAAAATGCATTTATGAAAATAATTCTGCTTGTGCAGAGTCTCTCAAGCTGATGCAGCTCTACTCCTGCACCAGTACTTGAAACAACCACCTTTTATGTCCATTCGTGACAACTACATCATTTATAAATGTACAATAAGCAACAGCTGCTCTAATGAACTGCAGTATTCCACAATATTATTTATTGTGCAGTGCCTACAAAAACCAATTATACCACCACACCCCAGCTTTGCAGTGATGGAAGAATATATTCACATTTTAAAAAATGAAAGAAACCTTTCTTTTTACCAACTTTTTTCCCTCAAACAAAAGTATACTCTCTACTCAAATACGACCATTTTAAAACTGAATCTCAGGTATCAGTAACATAATCTTCACATTATAACTTTCATACATTTTTTTTAAATGGTAGTTATCACTGTAGAAATGCTTCCCACACCCATCTCCTTAGGCCAGATAACTTCTAGATCGTTTGTTTTTTAAAATGTATCTGCATTAATGTGGCTGCTTGTTCTAGAATGAATCTTGACAGCATTTGTTGCTTTAAATAGTCTTTACCTAAAAAAGTGGTGACAACCTATTAATCACTGATGGGCCTACTAAGGAGAGTTAAATCTCCTTCACTTAAAGCTCATGACCACTTCCCATCTGATGGTATATGGCACATGAAGGCATATGACACATGATTTTAATAAAGTGCATAATTTTTTTTCCATTCCTATCTCCTTTTTCTCATGTAAATGATTGTTCCTGCTTTTAACCTATCTAAATGTCATTACATAGGCCAAGTGTGATTCAGAGGTTTATGCTGCTGCTAACACATCCTTTTTCTGCTCAATAAAAATACTAGTTTGCTTTCAGTTTATGATTCTATTAAAAGTTTGCTTAAGCTACCCCAAAAAATGGCATTTATTTTTTAAAAATATATTTACTTGACCTTTTAGTTTACAAGCACTTGTAGAAAGCTTCCAGTTACGCTACAATTCTACATTAGCTTACCTGCTCATGCACCTGCTGACACATTCCTACAGGGCATTTCTGTTGATGTTTTCACTGAGTTCTGCATGTATTTTTGTCACCATGAGTTAGCAAATATGCTTTCCTTCAAAGACTTTCAAAACAGTACAATTTAACATCTTAGCACATTCTATCATCATCATAACCTTCTGGTTGTTGAATGTATTTAAAAAGAACCAAAAAAAAGCAAAAGTCAACCTTTTATCTTTAAGAGGTACAATTTAAACAATTTAGTTTGTTCCCTTTGGAGTAATGAAAAAAATAAAAGAAAAATAAAGAATGAAAAGTATGTCTCTGAAACTTAAATGGGTTTGAAGAACTTCAGTCATTAATTTTATGTTTCCAAATTGCTGGAAAAGGTTACATTCCTACCATTCCACTCAAGATTCACTACTACTATTCAACATTCTTTTTTTAGATGATGTGCATGAAAAAAATCACATCTGATAAGACACAACCAGTTACAAAGAATTAGATAACTTAGGTGAAGAACAGCATATATAAATGAAATGTTTCCCAGAATACAAAAGGATTAGGGGTTGATAACTGATAAAAAGACCACAGGCACTTTGAATTTCTGATCTGCTAACACATCTATGTACTGTTTTACTGATTTTGGTCCCTGAAAAACATAGGGTGTTTTCTTCTGTAGTTCTCTTAATACCTGTCTGCAGGAAAGGAATTGGCAACAATGCTGGTTGCTATTGATACTGACTTACACTTTCTCAGCAAAACTATTCAGTAAGAGGTAGAAGGATAAAGTAACATGAAATGTTTTCTTTCTGTTATAAGGTTAATTGCTTAACAAAGGTGCTTCCAGCACCTGTTCTGCCAGCACATGAACATTTGGTCTAATGAAAATAAGAAATGGAGCATGTTCCATTGATGGGTCTTTATCTGTGTGCAACTATATCCAAATCCATAGGAATTCTATATATTACGTATCTGATTTCACAACAATAAAATAACCCACGTATACACTACAGGAAGGGACATTAGTTTCTTAACTTTAAATCTAGTCTCTTTGAAAGTGCCACAATACAATTGCACAGCCTAACCATCTTGCTAAGCAGATCTATTTTTAGGCAGCTCCTTTGTTATTGTATCACAGTGCCTACTTTTTAAACTCAGTCTAGTTTCGCTGGTTGCTGAGCTTACGAGTGCTGCCACATCCTTCAAAGGTAAATATAAATATGTAATTGTTTTAGTTTTGTAGCAACATAATGATACAGTGTTAACATACACTGGACAATAAGGCTGAAAGAAAAAGAGAAAAAAGATACGCATCTGCAGAAGAGCTCAGGCGTGATAACTTCACATAGACACACCTGTATGGCAAACTGTTTGCAAGCTGCGCATCGCCCCTGACACGGCCGTGTTCCTGCCTTACACAGGGCCAGCCAAAGACAACCAGGTACCAACTTGAGTCAACGCTTGGGAGAACTGCCCGAGTTTATTAACTCCGCCGTGAGCCCACCGCAGCCTCCCTAGCAGAGCCTCCGCCAAACTACCTGTAACACAGCCCCCATTTCCCACCCTGCCGCCTCACGCGGATCCCCATCCCGGCCCCCGCGTCCCCTCCTCACCACAGCGCTGCCCTCCCCCCC
>VWZF01002632.1:145130-223657 GCA_013396755.1 Sclerurus mexicanus
GCGGGCTGCGGGCGGCACTGCAGGGGGGAAGCCGCCCCAGCCGGCGCTCCCGCCGCGGCTGCCGCCGCTGCCGGCACCGGGGAGAGCTCCCGGGGACCCCCGGGGACACCTCCGCCCCCACCTGCCTTCCGCACCGGGGTCGTTCCCACCCTGAGCAAAGGTCACAGGCGGAGGCCGATCATAAGAGCCTGGCCTAAAGGACTGGGAGGGCTCCGAAGCAGAGGCCGGGAGCTGCAGGGTGAAGGCAGGAAAAGAAGGCCAAGACTGGTCGAATTTAGAAAACATATTCATTGGTTTCGGAGAACGGGTTCTGCCCACCATCATGATAAGGAACGTTTGAACTCAGTGACTTGGTCCAGGCTTCATCTGCTATTAAAAGCATCCAGAATATATCATGTTGGTGGGAAATTTTGTGTCAAGATCTGGTGTGTCAATTAGCCTCCAATGGTTGTTACTTGCTATCATCAACATCCACCTTGACATTACACTTGGACGGGGTCACTCTTTTACTGAGCTGTCCATTAACAGAGATAGTTTTATCAGTTACATTAGCAGTCATAAACTAGAGAAACATAACTGGGTTTTCTGAGCACATGTGGATGTTTGTTTGTAGCACAAATATTCTGAGAAACTAGAACCTTAGAATTCCACATAGTTTGTCTGTCACTAAGTGAGTTTGTCAAAATAACTGGCAAGCAGTCAAATGATCAGTTATGGCTACTAAAATACTTATAATGTAATGAGCACTCCATAGGACCTAAGGAGGCAACTTCTAGGGAGAGCCATATCTGAGAAAACTGTGGAGCTGCTGAGGCTCAGAGAGCAGAGATATCCAGCAAGTGGCAGAGAATAACTCAGGTACCTCTAGACTCAAACAGTCTTTCTTGTCTTCTTCAGTATGCTATTCATGCATTTAAAGGATCACAGAATGGGTAAAGTTGGAAGGGACCACGGTGTGTCATCTGGTCCAACCTCCCTGCTCAAGCAGAGCACATGGCACAGGATTGCATCCAGAAGGTTCTTGAATATCTCCAGTGAGGGAGGCTCTACAGCCTCTCTGGGCAATCTGTTCCAGTGCCCAGTCACTCACACAGGAGAGAAGTTCTTCCTCTTTTTTGGGTGGAACTTCCTGTACATCAGTTTCTGCCCATTGCCTCTTGTCCTATTGCTTGGCACCACTGAGAAGAGCCTGGCTCCATCTTCTTGACACCTTCCATTTAGATACTTATAGATATTGTGAGGTCCCCTCTCAGTCTCAGCTTGAGACTGAACAGGCCCAGTTTCCTCAGTCTTTCCTCGTAAGATATATACTCTAGTCCCTTAATCATCTTTGTAGCCCGCTGCTGGACCTGCTCCAGGAGCTCCATGTCTCTCTTGTACTGAAGGGTCCAGCACTCCAGATGTGGTTTCGCTAGGGCTGAGTAGAGGTGCAGGATCATCTCCCTCGATGATGCTGACAATGCTCTTCCTAATGCAGCCCATGATCCCCTTGGCTGCCTTGGCCACAAGGACACAGTACTGGCTCATGAACAGCTTGTTATCAACCAGAACCCCAGGTCCTTCTCCACAGGGCTGCTTTTGCACATGTCAGCCCCTAGCCTGTACTGGTACGTTTTACAGAAGTGATATTGGTGTGCAAATATTAGCTGGTATGGGCACTTGAACTTCAGATTTGAACTAGACAAGATGAAGCAGGAGACTCTGCAGTTGCTATGTAATTACTTCTGCCTCATCCGAGGCATGTTAGCCTTTGTGTACTGGTCTCTTCCAGTAGTGAGCCCTGAGGACTAAGAGTGGTCAAAAAAAAAACCAAAATTACACACAGCAATTGTCTCCTGGTGAAACTGGTAGTAGCAAGAAAGGAGTATCTCATTATCTGAGACTGGGAGCTGAGAAGCTAACAGAAGGGGCAACTTATACTGATTTAGACTCTTGAGAGGAAGCTAACACTAGTTCCCTCTGTGTGCCCATAACTGATCTGGTTGTTTATTACAGTGGGAGGTTTCCTAAGGACAACATAGACAACAGTAATAGAGTCTGAAAGGATGATCTCCATGGACTCCTACAGCTCCCCAGAGCTCCCTGATCCTTTTCTCAACACCTTCTCCTCTAGCTTTGCATTGTAGTAAGAATCTCTACTTCTTTGCCTTCTCCTGAACACCTTCAAAGTAATTGTGTTTTTTTCTGTCACTGTTCCCCCTGGTCAATGACCTATCTGTCCACACAACTGCCTTTCTTCATGTCACTGTAGTCTGTTTAACCTCTCCTTTTGGGCTTCTCTGAGTTATCTGTGCCCCATTTTTTTAGCAGCAGTTGGGTAGCCTTTTTTGTTCTGTTCTACAATACCAAATGTACAGGTATAGACTGCATTTTGTCCTGTCATTGCTGTTAGCCACAACTGCTTAGAAACATCACTCAAGAGCAGAATGAGGCTTCAGCAGAGGCAGATGAAGTCAAAGAAGTCAGTTCTGTGAATTGCTCAGTTCCCTGACCTTTGTCTGAGCTCTGGTGCTGTATCTGTTGTTGTTTCCCTCTGCTGCTGTTCCAGTCTTTCTACCTTTCCAAGCATGAACCTTCCTAAAAGCCGAGATTTAAAGAGCAAGGTATTCCTTCAGCTCAGTTAAGCTTGTTGACAATAGTGAAAAAGGTTCTCTGTGAGATTCTCCAGCTGTAATCCACCACTGAGGTGTTAAAGAGGACTCCTTCTCCCTATAGCAAACAGACTCACCACTGTTAGGCTTGCTGTTGCTTGCTTTGTTCAGTTAGGGAAGCTACAAATTATGTATTGGAAGAGAAAAAACTGTTATGGTATGACTATGTAGAGTAGGTGGGAAAGGATGAGTGAAGCACTGAATCCTTATTAAACTGCTCCCGAAGCAGCGAGCCAGAGGATTCAGCTTTCATTTTGTCAAATGCTCTGGGCCTTTTCCAGTCCAATCTAAGCCTGTTCTTGAGGCCCCACAGCTTCAGCATGCAGCTAAATCGGCTGCGTACATACAGTAATACTGGTTTTTACGTTCCCAGTTAGATTTAACAAAAGGCGTATTGTGTGTGCTCAGTGATTAATTTCCAAAAGTTCATAATTTTGTCAAAACAAAACCAATTTTCTTCAAAGGCTGGCTATGCGGTGCTCTTCAATGAAAGTTATTCCATGCAAAACATTAATTTGCAGATTACAGTGGTTTCACCAGTTGGTTTGTAATCATAAAAAGGCCAAAAGGAAAAAAAAAAAAAGAAAGATAAAAATAGGTTTCCCTGTTCCCTTCACTCTTCTCATAACCAAGTGTAATTTTATTCCTGTTTCTATAACTTATTTCTGGGAGGACATCAGTTCCAAAATCTGTAACTCTCGGTAATGACTGGAAACAGGAGGCTACAGATTCATTTTACACTTCAAGTTATAAGAGCTCATTGCTAGTGCCTGTACACCCATGGTTGACTGCTCTTTGGAGGCGAGAGGGGAACACACCTTTCAAAGTCTGTGTCCCCTAGAGTGCCTTCTCTGTGATTTGACAGGACTTACTAACTGGTTGGAAGCCTGACCCTAGTCTGTTCCTTCTCTGAGCCTGTGGGAGCACCTGGGGAAAAGGGAAGCCCAAGGAGGGCTGCAGCTGCCATCCTGCTGCATCAAACTTGCAGCCCCAGGGGAGAATAAGCAGACTTGCAAGAACAAGCCACAGGCCAAACAGACTGGCAGGAAGGGCCACAAGCGGCTTATGAACCGTAGCTTGTATATCCCTTTCCTTTAATAAAACTTTTATGTGAAATCCGTTAAAGCCAGCACACCGTGGGTTCAGTGGCGCATCATCCCAAGCACTCGAGCCATGTAGGAGCTTGCCACTGCCAGGACAGTCTACTCAGGCTGTCCCAGGTGTTGGTAAATCATCATGGACTCCTGCCTACTCATATCATGTTTTTTAACATACTCATGTTTTTTAACTACTCATATGTTCTCATATCAAACCAGTTGGAAAATGCTTTGTAATTGATAATGTTGTCACCAATAGTAAAGAGAAAATATTGTTTCAATTTACCCAACACCTTGTTAACAGAGCAGACTTTGCTGTGTGACATACATATACATTATCTGGGGAAAAAATCAATTAAGGGGGAAATATGTAATTAAAATGTAATACAAAATTATTGCAGGCTTAAGAACACTGCAATAAAAATTCTATTCAAGCCTCTAAGACTGTAGCAGCATTAAATGATCTTTTTGAACATCAGCCCTACCATGAAGATTGAGTGTCAGGTACTTTTTTTTACCTCCTGCAGGATTTCAAGACTTGATTGCTCAAATGACAGTTTACTTATTTTACTGTCACATACTTTTGTGAAATGCCATAACAAGTTGATTACAGGTTTCACATTTTGCATAGTGACAAAATCATCTGTCATATAATAGTCTGATGCCTGAAAACCATTTAACTAAGAAGCAGTTTCTACTGAAAATAATGATATTTGAAACATTTAGATGAGTTTAAATGTGTACAGTTTCTAAGTAAGCCTTTGTTTTAACTGAATGAGAAGAGCAATGTTATCCCTTTCAGGCATGAATTTAAGACTTGTAAAAGTCACCAGACAACAACTAGCCAGAGGGTGAGGCAAATTAGGAAGGGCATCATTTCATGAATGAAATGAAAGACAGAAATGGGAAGCCTAATGATACATCCCAACTGCTGCAAAGATGAAAAAGGGCTTGGCTCCTATTTGCAAAACCTGCCAACCTACCAACCTGTGCTGGAGATCTGAGGCCATGTCATGCACTCTGGCTACTGGAGACAAAAATGGGCTCCCTTTCACCTCTGCACAGAAATATTGGGTGACTGGAACTTGTGTGAAGTGAATAAATTTACTTCCTTATCCAACAACATCCATACTTTAGATGAGATGTAAGTAATAACAGTAATAAGGAAAATCCATTTATTTAATGTATTCAGGTTTTTTTACTGATTCTGAGGGACTAGATTTTGTAAATAATGTGATACATCTTTTCTACTTAGCAATACTAACCAGTAAGGGAATTTTCTGGGCGTTTTATTACTGCTAATGAGTGGATGAAATAACAGTAATAGCAATCTCACTTCTTGTGTGAAGGTGAAGGACAAGCCAGGTTTCAAAATTTGATGGGGAAGTTCAGCAAGCTGGTATATTGAAGAAGGGAATGATGTGTCCATGGCACTGTCATATGCTGACTGTACACAATGCAGCCATCGCATAGCTGCCATTATGAATGATAGTAATACATAATAGTGAATTATCTTGAGGTTTGCTGCAGCCAGATGCTCAGCTGAGCCCTTGCAGTGCACTGCAGCACAGGGCTTCCAGTAGTTAGGAGCAGAGTTCAGCAGAGTAGTGCCCAAGGGTGTCTGACCTTCTTGGGCTGCCAACTGCGGCACAACACAAATGGCAAGAAGACTGCTCTGGGGCTACAGATAAACAGCAGCCAAGTGCTGTCACTGCATCCTTGCTGGTAAGTTTGTTCTTCACCCGGACTAGAGAGACAGCAAGGATGCAACAGCTCTGGCAATTCTCAGACAGCTCCACCTTCTGTGGGAGAATGGGAAAAAGGAGGAATCAAAAGGGGGGAGGGACTCCTTGCCATGTTTTGTTGCTTCACATAGGAGCATGGTTAACAAAATTGTCAACCTGAAGGCTTACCACTGTCTCCATGGACATTATTCTTATAATGTTTTTCTTAACTAATACTGTAATTTTCTGTGCTTTTATTAGCCCTTTTGAGGGGGAAAAAAAGAGTTTAATAATGCTATCACTATTTCTAGTCAATGTTTTCTCACTTGTGGATGTTAAAGCATTGTATAGGTAAATTAATATTATTGATCCTACATTTCAGTAGATCTGAGTATAGAGATTTGAAACACTTCATATGTTAGGTACTTTGGACTTTTGCACAGTAGGGTTTTCTTGTATGTCTCCCATAAACTTGTATAACCTTTAGCAAGTCGATTAAACATTCCACTTCTTATATACCTCATCTGGAAAACAAATGTGTTCTCATTTTGCCTAGGGCAAGGTAACACAAGGGAGAAATAATTTTCATAGCAGTGAAATTTCACTTTTAAAACTGGCCAGTGTAGAGGTCAAATTATTCTTTGTGACCGTGTTTTTTTCTGTTTGCTTCCCTGTCATGGAATCATGGATGCTTTTCCATTAATATACTTTTAAACATTCTGCTATTAATATGCTTGAAAGTTGCCTTTTCCATAAGCTACTGTCAAATCTAATTTCCATTTATTAAGTTTGTATTTAATAGAATCTATTTAACAAAATATTTTAACATATTTTAATTCTGAAATAAACAGGCTCTGTTTTCAGGAAATATTTTGATTGCCAGTGAAGCTAAAATCCTGGCATTTGATAAACACAACGATGCTTTCTTCTGTGGTGAAGCTGTGACAGAAATGTAATTATAGTCTTAGAAATGGGGAGGAAAAAAAAAAGAAAAAAGAAAAAGCCTTGTGAAGGACGGGTGAAAAAAGACTCACATTCAAAGAGGAAACTTGATGGGCAAATAGATAAAAATAATAATGAACTCTTGTACTGCCACTGTGGAAAGATCTGGTTAGCTTCTGAGCAGTCCGAAGAGCTGTAGTAGCGCTCAACCACAGCTGAACCTCGGTATTCTTTGTAAACTGGGACCCGTCAAAAGAGGGCACTGTGCTCATGTACAGACACGACATCCGACATCGGCCGGTCCTGCGGGTGCCCGAAGATGCACGGATTTCCAAGCCCACAGCGCTCCCGCCGCCCTGCCCGCCGCCCCGCCGACGCTGCCCGCGGCCGCCTCGGCACGGAAAAAGGCAATGCGGCCACACCAAGGTGTGTGTGAGCCGGCTGTGCCTAACGCTGTCTCACTTTTTCCACGCAGAGTATTAACGTAGTCCTTGAAGAGTGACCTGTAAGAAGGAAAAGTATAGACGTACAGTAGGTCTAATGATCTTTTCTGGACTCTGATCGTGGAAAATCCTACTGTTTTCCGGAGAGCATGAGTCGGGTTTCACACAGTAAGTCATAGAGAAGAATAACCCCAATTATATTTGTTTATAACTTTTTGATGGCTTTCTAGGTGAAATGGAGTCCCTTTGTTGACACAGACTGGCCTCCTGCAAGAGGTCATAAGTCTTCCTTGAGTTGATTTCTGTTTGAACTAAATTCAGGTTCCAGACCTTATTTAGAATTTTCTAAAATCGGGGAACACATGAAGCATTCTGAAATAAATCCTAGGGGTTCAGTAGAAGAAATAATATTATAAAATTTGCATTTTAATTCTAGTCCAAAGCTTATTTTTAATGAACTGCTGCTTACTCAGTTTCTGACTGCAACACTGAAAAGTTCCTTTCAGAAATCAAAAAGGTTGATTTTTCTTCTCTATAAACCTGTCTGTTTCCATTTCAATACATAGTCTTCCTATTGATACACTAAAGACCTCAGTCTCCCTGTGCCTTATACTAAGAGGTAGATTTTTCAATCCTTCAATCAGTTTCATAGAATTTTTTTTTAGATTTTCCCTAGCTGTTTTCTAGAAATGTGGGCTGTGGAAATGAATACAGTATATTATTAAGTAAATGTGGCATTTTCAAATGCGAAAAGCCTGATAGCAGTTTTGCTTTCATCATCCTGTTGATATGTCCTGTCCACCTTGTGTAACTCCCATGACCTCTAGAGCTCCTTCTCTGGTTCTGTTTCCTGAGACAGACTCTTCCATGTATTTCCTCTGAATTGCTTTGTCTTTTCCTGGCTATGGGACTTTTTATTCTGCCCTGCTCAGACTAATGTTTCTTTACATTCAACTTGCCAAGTTACCCAAGTTACATAGAATGAGCCAGTCCTCTTCACAATATGCCGCCAAAGATATTTTTTTGTCTTCAAATTGCATTCATAGCAATTTCTTTTTTTTTCCTTTTATGTAGAAATAATTAAAGTGGTAGATGGTACAAAGTGCTATTAACATATTCAGAGGTTGTTTTCCATTTAAAGTTACAATTTGAGATGTATCAGTTAGCTATCTTTTTTACTAAATATGCTATATGCTGACTTCATCATTCTAGTTTTCCTAATTGAAGGGTCATCAAAATGAGCTCACAAACCAACACAGTTACCATCATCATCCAAACTTGTAATCTCATCAGTAAAAGCCATCAAGTTAGCTTGATAAGATCTATTTTCCATAAACTTCTGTTGGGCCATGAACTTATAATCAACTCATGTTGATCAGCAGTAATTATCCTCCTTTAATTCTTTATTAATTGAGTCTTATTTCAGCTGTTTCATCATTTTGCTTCAGATCAATATTAGACTGACAGGTATATAATTGTCCAGGTCATCTCATTTACCCCTTTGAAATTTTTGCACAACATTAGCTTTCCTCCTTTTCTCTGGGATTTTTCTGGTGCTCCAATTCTTATTGAGAATAAACATTAATGGTCCAGAGAATTTGCCAGATTTTTCTAAAACTTCACAGTGAATATTACTTGGACCTTTTTATTTGAAAATGTATGCTGCCATTTAATTCTCTGGGGTGACCACTGGAATAGAAAGTGCTTCAGCATTACCTTATGGTAAAATTTCTACTTTCTTCCCACCTAATCACAGAATGTAGCTGTACGCTGAGCACACGTGGCTTGCCTGCATTCTTTATTCTGCATTTCCCGTCTGCCAGTAAAAAGCCAATGTTTTTCTTCTCTTTTATTTGCTTTTAATATCCTTCTAAAATGCCCAAATAGTCTCTCTTCCTATTGTCCTTAGCAGCTATGGCAGGTCTTATTGCCTTTTCAATTTTGTAATTGATTCATCTTGATTTACTTGAGTCTGGTGAGGTCCATTATAAAATGATTGTGTATTCTTTTACTTTTGTTTCCTTTATTTTCTCCAGTTCCTACTTCAATGTATGTTCATTGTGTTGTGATACATTTTTCCCCCTTCCATTTCATTTGGTTCTTAATTGCTATCAACTTACTGAAATCAGTCCATTTAAAGCAATACAGGATCAGTACTGACTGGGCTTTGTTTCCTGCACAAACAGCAAATCTAGGAATTTGTATGAATATAACCATAATTTTTACGTAGTAATATGTTAGAAGTATTCACCTATAACCTTTTGAAGTTCTAGAAAAATTTTAACATTGGCTTCACAATTCCTTCAACATATGGCACTAGGGCTGAAGTCCCTCTGATTACTCCTTCTGCATTATAGAGAAGTACTCACCTGAGCTCCTGGCTTCCTGCTGCAATATGGTAACTTGCAGTCAATCCCAGCTTGTACTTTGTTCTTTGCCGGTCAAAGATTCACCCTAAAACTTTCAATATTGATCGCTTCTACACTTTCAACACTTGGAAAGAGGTAGTGCCATTTTTGACGAGGTGTCTTTTTGCAGTCGTTCTCCCCGCTTCATCTTTCCTAAATAGATTACAGTATTTTCAGTATTCCAGTCATGCAGATCACCCGATCAAGTTTCAGTAATGCTAATGAGGACTCGCTCACAAATCCTTGTTTATTCCAATTCTTTACTAACAAGGCTCCTAGCCTTGTAATATAGGCAATTGAAGAGTTTTTTTCTTCTTCATATCACTTGGATTTTTGATTAATTTTCTTCTAAGTGTCTAGATGTTTTGCTAGATCTGCCTGCTCTGTTCCCCTTGTCCCTCCATCACCCCCTCTTGTTATTAGTTTATCATCCTTAGACAACATTTGCAAAAGGACTCTGGTGCCTTGCTGGCTGGTAAAAAGTGCTGTGAAGGTTGGATGTTCCCAATGCAATGCATGTCGAGAGACAGTGGATACCCAATGGCAAGAGCAGAGTGCTGCCAAAGATAGGCAGCATAAATTTCTCCAGAAATTCAGGCATCTTCCTTGGTCGTGATTCACATTCATTCACATCCTTTAGGATATAATTTCCCATTATGTTTCTACTAGTAGTAAGGGACTTAAAGATTTTCCTGCCTTCTCCTCTCACTAAGGCATCCCCCATGACGGACCACCTTTCCAGAGATACTGTAGAATTTTGCATGGACTCAGGCTCTAAATCAGAGCTGTGAAGAAATTCAGCTTTCCGAAAGTCCTCCTTTGTGCAGGCTAGGATGGTGGGGAATTCTTCAGGACAGCCAGACAGCAAGTTCACAGGTGAGAGTGGGGCTCCTGGTAGCCAGTCCTCGCTCCAGCCCTGCTGTGGGAGGGTTGACTGCCGAAGGTCCCTAGTCAGAGATGTAGAGGCAGGAGTTGTGCCTTTAGTCCTGCACAGTGAACACAGGGCCCTTCTGTGCTGGGGAAAGCAGCACTCGGGGTAGTAATCTGAATTTGGAGGTCGTTCTGGCTTTTAGGCAAAAGTCCTCAGCACTATTGATGGGGAAGACATAGGCAAAGATGTCTCTCTTGTGGTGATGCTCCTCTCCCGTGCCTAGAAAGCTGGGACAAACAGCACAGGAACAACTTCCAGCTGTGTGATTAACTCAGTTCACAGAGAGTAGAGAAATGGCTTTAATGGACCAAGTTTTGCTGACTGGCTTAAAAAGTTTATCAAATAGCAGTGTCACATGTCATGTCTTGGCATTCAGGTAACAGCAAACTGGTTCATTTTTACTTGAGGAAGATCCTTTCCATTTATCTTTCATGAATGGTGATTTTCTTCAACTATATAGCTGACACAGAGATTTGAGATAGATTTAATATGTGGAGATGATAGCAGCAAAATATTACTATGCTGAAAGAACATACACATTGGAAAATTATTAACCTTTCAGACCACTAAATGTATATTATTGTAGTTATAGTAATAACCCTCAAACAGTTTTGATTTAGTTTTGGTTTGGGTTGTGGTTTTATTCCAGACTTATTTTCTTCCTTCTGTCACAGTGAATTAAAGAAAGTTTAGGTCAAACTGCTCCTCAAGACAGGCGTTAGATATTTTGGTGGAAGAAGCTGTAACAAACCTAAAATCTCATCATAAAAACTGTGAAGTAAACTTCTTCCCTACTATCACCAAACTACCAGAGATCTGTGTGGCTAGTTTAAGATTTCATTTTTAATAAAGATTCTTTTTTTCCTTTTAGTAATAGGCTCCTGTAGTTCCCAGCAGTCTGATTGTTTAGAAGTAGTCTCTGATTATTTTTGGAAATGTAGAGTGTATTTTGTTCTCTCTCAATAATTTCATTAGCTTCTCCTTCTTTAAAATTGATATCTGGCATGCTTTTTCTAACATGAAACATATGTTTCGCAAACCATTGAGAAATATGTACGCTTAACAAGCAATCACCTAAACAGGTTTTATCACCTGATACAACCAATTCCAATCATTTTTATGAAATACTTTTTTTCTAAGCTTTAAATATAAATTGAATTCTTCAGGACAGAGGTTGGATCTTCAACTGTACCATAAAATGTTTAATATACTTGGACATTTAATAAATTAACATTAAGTAGGCTAGGCCATTAAAGAACTGTTTTAAGCTTCTCGTTGTGTATCCTGATAAGGTTTATTGAAGAATTTTTCAGTTCTCTAAGATTCACTGATTATTTCAAATTGATTTAATTTTTTTCTTTAGCTGTGGCAGATGTCAAATCTCTGTTTTCCTGAAATTAATACTGTTACCAATTTTTAATGGTCTGCCCTGAGGTTAGATTTGAATGAGAAAGGTTTGTCAATTCCTGCAGCCACCAGATCTGGGGGTTTTATTGTTGTTGTTCCTACATTTTTTATTTTTTTTTATTTAAGATTTGTTGTTGCTTCCTTCGCCTTGTGCATTTTAGTGACAGTCCACAGTGTTTCTTTACCTTCCTCTCTGGGGAGAGCCTTCCTGCTTGAAAGATCTATTTCATTTGCTTTGTGGATACAAAACACTTATCTCTGTTTTTGTGTTTAGGAAAATATGTGTCTTGTTTCTTGTTTGGGATTAAAGTTCTTGTGGTAAGTTTCAATCCCTCATGCCCTCACCTAAAGATATACATGTACCTCCCATGTGTTTCACATCGACCCTTCCAGCTAGCAACTGTGTATTACTATCCCATGCACCTGTTCTAGAAGCACCACAAAGAAAGGCAGACTAACTTTGACTTGAATACTTCTCAGCAAATATCAATTTTACCGGCATTTTCCTACAGTGCCTGTAAATAAGGTGAAAACCTTCTCTTTTTTTACTGACCCTCAAGGAACAGTGATAGTGAAAAAGATAGTAAATAAAGACCACTTATTTCTGAGGGTAAAAATTCAGCACTATTTCTACCATTACATTCAATAAAAGTCCAAAATAAATCTCCCCTTTAGTCTGTTTCTTAGGATTATTTTGCCTAAGAAGGTTTAAGCAGCCTGAAGTAATCTTTCACTACTTGTTAGGAAGATTTCATTCACATAAATAAATCATCCGTAGTAAAACTATAGTCTCCAACCACATTTTATTCCTGTTCCACTTTTTCTTTCTTTCCTTATCACTTTTTCTTTGGCCATTTTACTCTCTGACACTGTTCTTTTCACACATATTGACTCACTTTCAGTCTCACTGCCTGTAGGTGTTGTTTGTTTCACTAAGCTTTCTTCACTGAAGATCTTTCTTCACTTGCAAAAATCCTTTCCATACCCCAAACTTTCTTAAGAACTCTGTGGTTCATTTGCACGTAATTCAATCAGGAAATTCAAAATTATCTTTTTGCTAGTCCTGGGGCTTTCTTTCCTGTTTATTTGTTTTTCTTGACTCTCAAAACATTACTCAGGACAGTCAGATTATTGCTCAAACAGCACTGGGGGAAAAATCACAGCAGCTGTACAGTCAACATGTGGCTACAGGGTAAAAGAGAGGAAGACTTGGAGATATTGGATATTCTCCCCACTTCTATTTTGCCATTATATCAATTTTATCCAAAAATATTGAAAATACAGTCAAGATATAAAGATATTTCAGTCATGCAGGTTTTGACATTGCCAAAGTTCCCTATTACAAATGAATTTTCAGCTTGATTCTATTTGTAGCTTTCTTTTTAATTATCTAAAAATGAAATAGGAAATGCAATGTAAGTGAAGAGACTCCAAATATCAGAAGCGAATACCCAAGCTATAAACCTTCATTTTTTCTCCTTGCTGTAAGCAACTTCTCCTACAAATATGCAGAGTAATAAAGTTATAACATAAGAATAAACAATCTTGTTCTCCATGCCCTCTGCAAACTATATTACTAAAGCGATTTTCATTTCATCAAACAAGACTCTAGGAGTGGATAGAGCTGACTGGGATAATGCAAATAATCACAAATAAAGAAATATGATCAGTGTTACTTTTTTATTTTTTTAACACCAGCCTGTATGAGTTGAGTTTATTTATCTCCAAGCTGTCTGCTTTATCTCTCCTTGATGTGTTTATTTGGATGACTCACTCAAGGTTATCTTTTTACAGCATAAATATGGCAGTTGCCATCTCGGTCAACATAGTGGGACTGTTTTAAGAACCGTTACCTAACCAGAAGCATGTGCAGTCCAAAAGACTTCCCTTCTCTCCCTCCTATCTCTGCACATCCACCCCACACACCATGCAATTGGCTTATGGATAGATCAATTGCACAGCAATAATCTGTTCTCCTGTGGGCTGTGACTTTTGCAAAGGAGTAAGACCTTCTTTTTACATTTTACAGATGTAAATGAAGCTCAGCCTCCCACCCACTTTCTGATTTGATTATTCCTTTCATGCAGGCCCACACAATTTTTAACAACATTGAAGTCAGCTGAAACTTCTGTTTGAGAGCTACACCTTCCTCTGCCAGGAAGCAAGGAGCAGCTCTGCACTGGTGGTGGGCATGAATTCAGTTTCTGAGCTAACCTGCCTGCAGCTGCAGAGATAGCAGTTAGCATCTGGTTTTTCTTGGTTCAAGGGCTTTTTTATTAGCTCAGATGAGCAACCAGCAGAGGCGAAAAGTGCCTTCTTGGTTGTATAGGCTAGCATTTGCTGCTAGCCTGTTTCACATACAGACTTAAAGCCTGCAGAGAGAAATGAGTATAAAACTGGGTCTCAGAGAAGCACACTGTCTTTGGGAGCTATTCATGGGATGTCTGTGCTTAAAAGAGGGTCCCTCAGCTGTTGTCTATATTAAAAATCTGAATCCTGCCTGTAATAATAACCTGTAAATGTTTCTTTTTTTTCCTTCTTGTTCATACAAATGGAGTAAATAGACACAGGCAAAAGAACAGAAACATGGAAGGATCAAGGTGTGTAAGTATTAGAAAGCTACCTGGATTTTTTCAGTTGGCAGAGCTGAGATGCACAGGCATTTGAGAGAGATTGCATCCATTGTTCTATATCCAGCTGGTATATTTTAAATCTGGATGGTCAACAGAGCATAAATATGTTGTGCATGTGCATTTTGACAGCACATATCAGAAGAAAATCTCGCTAAAAAGTACATAAAACAATTGCCACAAAAACATTTTTTTATATCACAGCTAGTCATCTGCCAGTAAGATGCCAGAAAGTGTGTTAAAAATACTGTATATGTTCAGCTCGAAGTGTGTTTATATTTGCAATATGTTCTTTTATGTGAAAGAACAGAGACAGAATGAAAGGAGAATCCTCCCCTTGGTAATGACTATTTTAATGTCTGCTCAAAGCTTTGTAAATAATGCATCACTATAAAATTTAGTCATAAGAAGTAGTCATTATCTCAATAAAAGAGAATATTTTTTCCATTTGACCTGCCATATAAATGTCTATAAACATTATATTTATCTGTAAGAGTGTTCCTTCTATTCATGTTCTAATACAAGCAGTTGGAAGATTCCTAACAGAAAATTAACCCACACTACACCCAGTTTCTTGTATTTTCCAAAAACTAAAGTCCTGAACAGGGATTTTTGTGCTTCTGACAGATTGGGTCAAACTTACAGAACAAACCAGTCCTGAAATCTTCTTTTGATTACTTCTGTAAACTTCCCTCATCAGTGGGACACTGAGAGATACGTTAGTGAAGCATACTCCTGTTCAAATAGGCCAAAACCTCTTTTCACAAGATTCTCAGATGTTTCCTTGAGTCATGATGAGAAAATTGTGGAGGATTACATTATATCTTAAGTGAGAACTTTTAAGTATGGCTTATTACTTTTGGGGGAAAAAAGAAAGGCAGCAGGTGATTATTAGCAATTTTATGTTACACTGTCTTGAGAGGTTGTAAGTGATGACTGATATGTTGCCATATGTGTTTATGTGTACTGTAATGCTGTTATATGGTCACAAGATGTGACACATGCTCTGTGCACCGAACTGGGAAATATTTGCATTCTATTTGTTGTCATAGTGAATAAAAGTGCCTCTTGTGTGATAAATTACTTACAGTTGGATGAGATAAAAAGATTTAATGTAAGAAATGAAAACAGTAGCAAACATAGCATGATACAGTACGGGACACCAACATAACGAAAGATGCATTTGGTGTTTCCCCCAACATTTTAATTTTCAGATCAATCTTAAAATATATATTTAAAAGCTTAAATGTTCCCATTTGCAGAAAACAATTAATGATGAGGTACAAGTCATGAGTGCTACATTATGACTCAGGGGTGGAGTCCTGATTTATAGAAAGCAAAGCACAAGCAAAGATTCATTAGGTTATCCTGATGGGACAAGAGAAGGCTATTCACCAGCTCTTCCCCACACTTTTCTTCTCCTCTGCACACTTCCACACATGCTCCAGTTTCCCTGCAAAAGAAATCTGAGGGCCTTTTCCAGGTGGGATCTCTGATGCACTCTAAGCAATACCAATCAGCATGTTGCAGGCCTCAGGGCTCCACACACTATGCAGCAGAAGGCAGTAGAGGTGCACCCCAGAGCAGTCAATAGGTCATGCCTGCCTGTGTAAGGAGGTTTTAGGTAGTTGCAAGTGTAAGCGAGACAGCACGCTGAAAAGTCTTGCTTCACTCTTATTGCCTGAAGATCTTGCAGGTCTGTTTTGTGTTGATGTTGGAAACCAGGGGAGGACAACCTGGGCTGCTAATCAAGAGTTTTGATTTTCTGTGGTTCAGTAGTGCACTGATAACTACAAAAAGAGCCTCAGTAAAATGTCTGAAAGAGGCAGTTTCTGTACAGGTCACATAGTTATAAACGATAGATTTTTAGATCTTTTATGTGAGAAAAAATCAACAGGAAATACTACAAAGAGTGAAATCTTACTAATAGCCACTTCCCCACAGTCTGTAGTTGGCATGTATATGAAAATGGAAACAGAGAATCGAAAACTGTTCTTCAGCAATTACTCTTTTATGAATTTAATTTAGAAAGGTATAATGCATCATCATTGTCTTTATAGTGTGAGCCAATGAGGAAAACATGATTGAATGTCTCATGTATATAGAGTGGCCAAATAAACCTTTTGACCTCTGTTAATCACGTAGTTTATACTTTTGCTTGTAGCTACAAGATCTTGTGTGACTAATCTGGAGAAGCAGCTACACACTACTCTGTTGTCAAGGAAACTGTCCTATTCACCAGTTACACCATAGTAGTAAGATGTTTCTCATGTTCATGGTAAAAACAGGGCATTCTGCAAAGAGATGGGAGAAAGGGGAAAAGCAGCTGTAACAAACCACTGGCAAGAGTCTGTATCTGGGAGGGAAGATACTTCCAGTTTCTTGTTCCTACTCCAAGTACTGTTGTTGTATTTTATCCTAGTTTTACTAAATATACAATCTTGGAAGCAGAGAAGTCTAAATCTCCAACTGTATCCTGAGAACTGTACTGGATTTCAAATACCCTTTACATTAAGGACCACGAACCCTACCTAAATAATATGAAAATAGCTTGACTATAATCATGGGGTAGGGGAGCAGGGGGTATTATTATTATTAATATGTATAATTATTTTTAAAACAAAGAAAAATACATAAAATAATATAATGGTTTTATAAGACAAAAATCAAATAACCATGCATTAAAAAGGTTATCTATATTGTCAATGGCTAAAGTTAGTAAGTTGATTCCTGCTGAATCAGTGGTAAATAATTATGGTTTCCTTTGTAAAGTAAAATCTCAAAAGAGATGGAATAAATGGCATATTCATGATGTCGGAGACAGTATACTGTATTTTATGGATACCACTGAAGACATACACAGTTTTATCTGGGGAAAAGCATAAAACAATATAATCCATAGAAATAATACCCTGAGTTTCATTATACTTCAAAGGATGAAGCATGTCAATAGTCAGCAAAGCACGTATGCAGTTCCAATATTGCATCTATGAAAGGAAACAAGCATTTGCTTGACGTAGACAAACAAAATGCATTAACATGGACATAATTAGTCCTTTTCTGTCAGTACTTGAAATGACCAACTCTGGGCATCTCTATAGTAGGACTATATTAGGAAAAAAAAAAAAAAGATGGCAGGTCTGAGAAGACTCTTTTAGAGTTTTTTAGCAGCTTTGAAAGAAAATTCACAAATTAAAAAGAAAAAGTCACATATCATATGCAGTATACATGTAGAAAACAAGGACACACAGATCATTCCACTGCCCTAAAAATCTGACCATTATAAATACCAAATTTAGTTCAGATTTCTATAGGACTCTTTTTTCTTTCACCAAAATCATATAAGAATATGCATATCTGGAACCTAATGCAGTAGGTGTGCACATTGATGCAAATCTTTTAACAGATTGCAGTAGATTCTGCATAAAACTCAAAAATGAAATTGTATCTAATATTCCAACTGTGCTTATCACTGTTTCGTGGATGATAATTTTCATTCCTCACTCGTGTATTCTCTGATTTTGTGAATGAAGATCAAAATGAATTCTGAAAGTCACTTTGTTAAGTTGAAATTTCTGATGCTTAAAAGAAACAACCCTTCAGATGAAAGTCAAAGGAACAAGATCATGTTTTCAGCATTTTTTCCAGAGGTAAATACACTGAGCAATGGCTTATTATTAAACAAATTGAAATAATTCTAGGAATCATCTGAAAAAAAGGGTCTCTGAAAAATCATCATGCAGTATTTCTGTAGTCAACAGAGACCTGGTAATTATAATAAAGAGAAGCTATGGAGGTATTGCTTCCTCAAGTAGACTCAGTGTTGACTACACAGACTGATTTCCTTTGACAATAAAACCAGTTTATTTAAAGCGACTGTTTCACATATAGACATCAACACTGTGGACAGTTGAAGTTTGAGTTAGGGAAAGATGCTGAATCTGAGAAAACAACATTACTGAGTTCTGTACATGGGATAAAGAATGCAGCCTTTTTCATGTTCTCTACTTTAAAACTAGGAAAATTAAATGTCAGGAGAGAAAGCACAGGGAAATTATCACTTATATAAATGCCTTTCGGTCAGTAGAGCATCAATGGAACTAATATAGGAGCTTGGATGTTTTCTTTTCAGGTCAATTGGCTGCAATCTGGCCTCACTCAACTTCTCCCTATGTGTTGATGTCAGATAGTTTCTCTCTGAATAGGCTCAGATTAGTTTTGTTGCTTTACTGTATACAAGGATATATTATGACAGGGGAGTTTGCATTACGCTTTTCTTGTAATAGGGGTGGTAAGTCCAGGAAGAAAATGCATATACAGGTCACATTTACCCAGATGTATTGCCAAGTTCTGTAGTATATATGCTCCTGTAATACAGGCAAGAAAAAAATGTCTACTTTTTCAGAAAGCAGGCAAATTATAAAAGCCCTGTGGGGATTCTGAGTCCGAAATCTGGAGAAATTGATTTTAAGCTGGAGCAGATAACTAAATAAGTTATGCCATAATGGTCCATTAGAGTATAACAATATGTTACCTTTTAGATAACTTTCAGTTTGCTAATTTGAAAATTGCAACCATATGAAAGCTTTCAGAGTGACAGCACATTTGTTTGTAATTCAGTATTTGAATATGCCCAATATTGGTTCTATTGTAAATCTAAACATCTACATCAGACACATTTTCTTTCTGCATGAACACAAAGGCATAATGTTCCATGTTTTGCTGATCTCTGCATGATTAACTACATTTGTTTTCTATTTACCACAGAAAACTGTGCTCTGGAAAATCTACTTGAAACCTTCAAGCTTTCACCCAGGGACATTTCTTCCCATATAATGACCAAAAAGCAATACATGTCACTAATCAGAAACCTCTGAGGACCCTGATTTTTGCAGCTTCATTAGTAGTGTCTTAATTAGTTGTCACCCAGGTTAAGCTCATACAGAATGCACTGAAGAGCAACTGATGTGCTTTCAAAATGTCATATCTTGTAATCAGGCTCCATTATATCACACTTCTGTTTGAAAAGGTTGGTCCAAGTAAAAGACAAGTGGTCTTCTGACCTCTTTTATCTCTCTTGGTAGTCTCTGTGTATTTGCCCTTATTTCAGGAGAAAAAGAATATTATTTTAGAACTTTTCATATAAGCATATTATTTTTACAAATTCAATTTCTTCTGTATACATGTATATTTACGCATCCTTTCATATGTCTTTCCCACTTATGTGTTTCTGTCTTTATATGTGGTGTATATATATATATATATGCATATAAAGAGAAATGTGTACATATTAGAAAGGTAACTGAAAAATCATGTTGTTATTGTATATAACTTCAAGGTACTAAATTATTTTATCATGAATGTGTTTCTTTTTCATAGCTGTCCTGATGCTAATGTAAATAAATAATTTGCCATTTCTAGCTTAATCAGTGAATGCATGTCTGTTGTGAGCAGGGTAGCTGGGCAAGATGACCTCCAGAGGCCTCTTCCAATCTAAATTATTCTGTGACCCTGTTTACATTAAAAAAAAAAAATGTGCACACATGCACACACTCATTTCTGAATTAAAAAATGGATTGCAAAAATGTTTGTATGATGAGTAGTTGTATGTTTATATGTCTCCAGTGTCTTGATAAAATGGGGATTAAAAAGTTCACTTAAAGAGAAGGCATATATACAGTAGGGATCGATGATCAGAGAGATGGTGCCTTTTGTGGCTCTAAACCTTTATTTCCATAGTTTGGAAGAAAAAACTCCTATACAGAGAGTAAGGTATTCAAAAATCTGGACAACAGTTGGAACAAACTGCTTTACTTCATATTATTGTTATAAATTTCAAAAATTTATCTTATGAATGCTACCAAATTGATCCTTATAAGTCAAAAGCTATAGAGATATCTTTAAAAAAGCTACATTTGTGATCACAGAGTTATGGTGAAAGGCCTTTTTTGCTTGATTGTTCTAAATGAGATTTGAACCTCATTGATCTAAAATTTCCTTGGTGTATTTTCTGACTGTGTGTCAACTGCTCCTAGGATAGACTGGCCATACATTCCTTTAAACCTTTAACCAGCAGTAGTAAAACTACCTGTAAGATGAAAGAGCTATGCTGCTTTAGACAGTAAAATAGCTCACACTATTATCAGCATAAGACTCACAGAAAAATATGTTGCCCTATCTCCTATTCACTGGCCTGCTAGACACTCTGATGAAGTAGGTTACTAAAGCAAGGGAGAGAAGCTCTCAGTAAAAGAATAGGTGGACAGTAAGTTAAAACTCACTTGAAATAAATTGTTATAAGAGCCCTTCACCTGCCCTATCATAATCTGCTGGAGTGATACACTGGAAAGTAACATTCAGTGATCAAAAGTAGTCCCTGGAGTTGTTTATTTTTTAGGTGCAATAGAAGCCGGCTCTAAAACATGTACTTCTAGTAAGGAAGATTTTTTTTTAAAAAAAAAACTTCCTGGGAAACCCAGTGATGGGTTGCCAACACAGTTAAGGGATTCCACTCAAAAATATGCTCCTTACACTGTGATGAGTTATTTCAGTAAGGATTTTTATTACAGAGAGTAAAGGCAAGGTAGCAGGAGGCATGTTAACTCATTAGCTTGCTTAGGCAAATACTTTCTTAGGAAAAAAATAGCAAAACAAAGGAGGAACTCACTAGTTGATAAACACCTAAGAAACATTAGGTTGAAATTTTTTTTGTCACAAGACTCATTGCTGAAAATTTCTCTCATATGTTTATCTTGTGCAACAATTGACAGCTGGTATGTTTTAAAAGGTCAGATGTGCTAGGACAATTTTTAGTGCAATGTATCAAGATGTATTTGGACATAAGAGCCACAATAGAAGTATTCAGTTGTTCCATAGCAGTGGTCCGGGTCTAGGGGCTGAAGAACATTTGTTTCTTCCAGCATGCATTTCTGCACTGGTGCAGCCTCACCTTGAATATTGTATGCAGGTTTGGTCATTGCAATATAAGAAAGATATTAAGCTATTAGAGAGTCTCCAAAGGAGGGCAACGAAGATGGTGAAGGGCCTTTAGGGGAAGCCATAGGAGGAGCAGCTGAGGTCACTTGGTCTGTTCAGCCTGGAGAAGTGGAGACTGAGGAGAGACCTCAGCAGAGTTACAACTTCCTTGTGAGGGGAAGAGTAAGAGCAGGCAGGGATCTCTTCTCTGTTGTGACCAGTGACAGGACCTGAGGGAATGGCCTAAAGTTGTATCTGGGGAGGTTTAGGTTGGATATTGGAAAAAAGTTCTTCACCCAGAGGGTGGTTGGGCACTGGAACAGGCTCCCCAGGGAAGTGGTCACAGCATCAAGCCTGACAGAGTTCAAGAAGTATTTGGACAATACTCTCAGGCACATGGTCTGATTCTTGGGACTCTTGGTCCTGTGCGTGGGTAAGGGCTGGACTCATTGATCCCTGCGGGTCCCTTCCAACTTGGCATATTCTATGATTCTGTGATTCTGTGACTATCAAGTAATTTTATGTATTGTGCTCTGTAAGTGAAAGCACCCCGTTGCTGCTTCCCTATCAATCAAACATTTCTGTGAGTAGTTATTCAATTCCTCTTTGAGAGCAGTACTGCCTGAGCTGCTGTTTTGTTGATCCAGCTAAAACATTCTTGAGATAAAATTCTTGTCCTTTTAGATTGCAGGAGGGCCACCAGCTACTGAAATGGTGCTTGCAGCCTTGCACACTCACACCCATTTCCACCACTGAACAATCATCTGCTTTTGCTACTGATTTTTCACTAATTATTCATCTGATTTTCAAAATCTAGTTGACTTCTGAGGCAGGATGAACTCTTGCACTCCACATCTAGTTATTTTAGCCTTCCTTTATAGTCATGAATTCAGTTAAGCACGAAACTGTGGTGATATACTTACTGAGAATTATTGCTATTTTATAGCTCAATTAGTACAGTTAATTATATTTTGTAATTATAGTATGTTTTGTTTCTGTAAACATGGAGGTCACAGTATGTGTAGTCAGATCTGCTGTAGAATTTAAGCTAATGATTATTTAATTATGAGAACAATTTATTTTTTTTTCAGTTTTATGGCTATATACTGTCAATAGAAATTGGGGGTAATGTCCTATATTGACCAACTTTTCCATCCATTTTTTATACAGTCTTTATCCTTTAATACTCATTATTTTGCTCCTCTGACGTAAGATGGATACATTTAATGTGCAAGTTTTCTTGATGGTCTTTGAAATCCTATATGGGAATCCAAACATATAGAATAATTACATAATATGAGGAATTTTTTTTACTCAGCTGATAAGGATGAAGAAATAAATGCAAGAACTGTTGAACACATATATGGGGTTTTTTTACTGTGTTAGTGTCCTATTAAAGCAGTCTTTTACTTTATGTAGAGAAGACTTTTAATGTCAAATGTGGAAGTTAATATGCATGGTAGTTTGATAAAAGATGTTGCAAAAACTAATCAACTTTTAATGACATCTTTTATTTTATTAGTAGAACAAATCATGTTTTTTGCATCTAAATGCATGCTGAAAAGTAACACAAGCATAAAAACACCTCCCTGAAAGAATCTCAGCATATGAATGTGCCTTTGATTCAGAACGAGGAGTAAGATTTTAATTATGCGGTTCTTCAAATTCAGCTGACATTTTTGATTACTATTTCTGTTCTATTCTCTTGATGATTTTGGTCGTGATAAGGTTTTTAATTTCATGACTATATAGCATTGGCAAATATGACACCTTATTCTTTAATGAGAAGAATTCAGCAAAAAAGAAATGTACCTTCCCTGAAATCTCATAACACTGAATCCATCATATATGCTATGTAATCTTTTAAGAGTAGTTGTTATGATAATGTACACTGATATAATCACATGAAAGGATGAATCATTCAGAGAAAGTCTATCAGCATAATAGGTGTATTGTATTTTTGGAATAAAAAGAAATTGCAAGCAAATTCACAGTTAGAATGGCTTCACACTATAGTTCGGTACACAAGTTTGCTGTAACAATACTTCTCTAATGGCTTGCTTCTGTAATGCCAGAGAATTTCACATTGCTTCTAATATTTCAACTTTTTACAGTTTCATACTTCTGAAGACAGTGTCACATGTAAAAGCAGAAAGAAAAAAAAAAGAAAATTCTCCAATGAAAGATAAATAATTAAAAAATTACAAAGTTCTTTCTTGAAACTCTTTTGATGCTATTATGCCAGCACAGCCCATCAAAAGTTCAATAACCAGGACAAAAGGAGAGTAACTACTACAGACAGAGTTCCAATATAGTAGATAATGCCCTTGCAGCCAGCGTGGGTTATTTTTTAACTGTTTTTCAAATGCAAACAAACTACTAAAGTATATTCTGTATTTTTTGCAATTGACGTTTGTAGTTATTATTTCCCATTTAGTAAGTTATTTTTGAAGACTCTGTGGCACAGATTTTTGTTGATGTATAATACAAACAACTTTATTTTCCAGTCACACATTTTGGATTCAATCAACTGAAAATTTTGTGATTTGAGCTGATGACTTGTGTATGAACAACAGTGACCTCATGTGGCTGTTGCTTCAGGGATACATGTACAAAAGGAACCCATCTATCTTCATGTCAGGAATATAAAACTATTAAATGATGCCCGCTGTAGTTCATTATAGTTCTTTTAAGACAATGTTAACTACAATATCTTCATTACAATACTGCTTGAGAAAGGAGCTTGATGAATGCAGCCATGAAATTGGCCAATAAGCTGTTATGCATAGTTAAAGTTTACCTAATACTATGCTCAGATTTTCTGACTTCTTCCCTGATAAACTTGGTGATTATTAGTGATCAAAAAGCCTCTCCTCTCCACAAAGAAGTAATCCAGTGGTTTAGGTTGGAGTTTTTTTTGTTGTTGGTGGCGGTGGTTTTTTTACATCTAGATTAACTGCATTCTATAAACCATAGGATAGATACGGGAGTGGATACACAGATATTTAAATCCACATATCTTCAGGAAATTACTATTGGACAGCGCAGAAATCATAGATTTCACAATGCACCTGAACTGACCTCGTGGTGAATAAGTGAAATTTGACATGACTGATCAGCTCATTCATCTTCTGTAGCCATTTCTTCAGAAGCCTGGGAACTGATGGCAAAGAAAAAAATGGGCTACTCCATGAGAAACCAGCTGTAACTAAGAAGCTCTAACCAACTTAATTGTTTTGCATATGCTTACAGATCAATACAGGGTTGGTTGGACCTATCTGTATCACTGTCCTTAGCTCTTTTGGTGCTGGGAAGAAATACCAGCTTGGAAATCGTGCTATGCAGAGGGCAGATTACTTCTAGACCTAAGTTATTTCTAGTTAAAAATTCATCCCATAAGCCGGAAGAGCAAGAAGAAGTAAACTTGTGACATCCGGTCCCAGGGGCTTTCTTCTATGCTGGGCTTTCCAACACACCATTGCTAAAAAAAAAAAAAAAAAGACTGACTAAATGGAGCAAACTCAGCTTCATCTGAGGACCACTGAGATGACTGGAGCACATGATGTATGAGGGGATTTTGAGAGCACAGGGTTCTGAGCAGGGATCTTGTTGCTGTCTTCAGCCATCTAATGAGGGTGTGTAGGAAAAAAAGGAGCAAGACTATTCTTGGAAGTCAGCAATAGAAGGACAATAGTCACAAGTTACAACAGGGGGAATTCCCAATATGTATTAGAAAGAGCAAAGGCAGAGTGAGTTCAATCAAACAGTGGAGTGGGTCTCCCAGATATGTTGTGAAATCTTGCCCTGGACCACCCTCTCTAAGATGCTTGTACTAGAGAAAAGTTGACCTCCAGAGGTGGAGACCCAAATGCAGAAATATTTTAATTGTACATAGCAGACTACAGTTCCACAAAATTGCCCTGATTTGAAGGAGATCTTTATCAGTTCCATAAAACTACTGGATTTGGATAGAACATTATTGAAATGGATGAGTTTAATGGTTGGGGTTTACCAGGATTACTAGTGTAAGTGCTTTTACAGGAGGCAGCTAAGTAAATAACAGTCTCCAAATCCTCAACACAAAACACCCATTTCCACCCAGTTCAAAAACAGAAGGACATTTCTCACTATTTTCTTGAAAGGGTGAATAAATGCATGCAAGTGTGTGTGGAGAAAGAGTGGGAAGCAAATTGAAAATTAATATGGGAAGGGGTATATCTACACTGTAAATGTATCTGAAAAGAAAGCCATAAAGTCAGTACACTACCTGAAAAAGACTTGGGACTGTGAAGAAGAAAACTTTCTGATGATTTACTTCTTTTCACATTCAAGATAACATGATGATTGCATTCATATTAATAGAATATCATGAAAAATGCTTGATTTCATCAATACAGCACCCACAGAATTAGAACTACCAGACTGATCTTTATGTTCTGGGTAGTTAGGGAGTAAAAAATAATATGCATTTATTAGAAATGAGAAAAAATATCTCCATACCTAAATTCTGCGACCAGCTGTTTCCTCTGCTCGAGCTTGGAAAAGTGAATTCTTTAATTTTTATTCTAACTCTATAATTTTAAGATTTTCTTAGTATTTAGCTAGAAAGTGCTTCTTTTAACAACTCTCACAAAAGCAGTTGTGAGGCAATGGCCTAGATTATGTATCTACTTTGGCAGACAGCTATGAGCTGCTGAATTCCAGCTGCAGAGGGAAAATGTAAGTTGCCAAAAATATTAACCTGTCTTTATGGCCAAAAAAATCATTAAATTTGTTTTAGATGAGTGCTAGCTTTTCTTTTCTCTCTCTGCTTCTTGAGCTAATGATCTTAAGCTGGGAGGAAAAGATAGTGTGAGTGACTGCCGAAAAAAAGGAATAATGTTTCTTTTTTTGTTCTGTCTGACTCACAGTACAAATCAGCCAAATCTAGCAACTATTGTTCTCCTAAATCAGGAGATTGTGATCTAACTAGGATTCCTGTAAATTAGTGAAATTTGGCCTTAATTAAGCATCTGTTTTATTTCTAATATGTGAGAAGTTTTGCAAGGAAAAAAAACCTTTTCTAGACCAGGGTTTTCTGTAGATTTTTTAGGTTTTCTTCCTCAGCTCAAAATCATTTCTATATTTAGCATAACCTTTGCAACAGGGGAGCCATCCTAAGATACAGATATCAATATGCTTTGTTCTTTTAAGTGGTGAAATCTTCTGCCCTCCAAGTTTTCCATTTCAAAGCAGAATTAGTAGTCAGGCCCTTTACTTCTGAGGGATTCCACCTGATGATTAAGAGAAGCAGAATTTCACCCCCTGTCCTACAAAAGAGCTTCTACATACATTTACTGGCTGCTGGATTGCACTTCAAATGTAAGAAATATATCTCAGAACATATGCAAAAAAGCTATTTCTCTGAGAAAACATTATTCTGATGTCCATAGCCATCCATCCTCTGCAATACTGCAGGCCTTTTCTGGATGTTGTGACACTTTCAGTTTAAAAATAAAATGAATTTTAAAATATAGACATATAGATAATGACTCATATCTAAGCAGGCTAACAGGAGAAAGCAAGAGTTCTCACCTAGGCTTCTTCTCCCTTTCCCATGGAAGGTTGGACCTGATGGTCTTTGAGGTCCCTTACAGCCTGGGCTATTCTGTGACTATTCTGTGACCCTGTGACTTTCAGTTATCCCTTAAAAACTACAGAGATACCTTTTTCACACAGAAGTCAATTGCAAAAACTTTCTGACTTCAACAGAAATAGAACAATGTCTGCAAGTTATAAAAATACATTTCCAGACAGACCAGAATGTAAATAGAGGTAATGATTTGGAATTGCATCTTTGGACTTGAAAACAACGGATTCCTTCTGAAAGTCTTTGTAGCTGAAGATGAAAATTCTTGTTACAGTATAGTGAGTTGACATCACACAAGCATAAGTAACGACTTGTGCACCAAAGAAACAAAACACCTGTTTTTTTAGTTCTGGAACAGAGGGGAAAAAAACCAACAAAGGGACAATCATCTTTGTTTAAGTGAATTATGAAAGAAAGTTTATTTTGATATGCTTACTTAAGTTTTTCTTTTTGTTTGCAATTGTTTCTTTGATCCATACAATTACTTGAAGAAAACTTAGCCATACTGTTTTAGGGCAGGATGCAAAAGTTACTTAAAAGACAGGTTGATGCCAGCAAAGAAAAATTTGTTTCAAAATTAAGAACAAAATAACCCTGAATTCAGACAATCCCTCATTTTCTTTTCCACTTTCCAGTTTCACGGTAAAAAAAGAAAGTAACTGCTGAGAGGAATAGATATGAATGAATCATCCTACTTCTGCTTACAAGTGAAAGTAAATGTCATGGCATCAACCTGAATTTATCAGAAGTAGGAGCATAGAATTTAAAATACTGAGACAATTTGTCCATCAAAGTATGTCCTATAAAGTATGTCTGGCTGAGCCCAGTAGTTGAAACATTACAGAAAGAGAATATAGAGACAGGGAATATTCAAAGAGATAATGCTTTCCTTAATGATGTCTATGTATGGGTTTTTTTGGTGGTGGTGGAATTTTTGTTGTTTTGTTGGTTTGGTTTCTTGGGCTTTTTTTTTTTTGGGTTTGTTTTGTTTTGTTTTAATTTTGGTGCTTGGAGATTGCCACTTAATATATTACAGTAATCAGATGCTGAAGAAGCCAGCTGCTTTCACAAGCAACAGCCATAGCAACCAATCTCTTCCTGGGTTTGGAGCCAATTCCACAATTTTGAAGTAATTCCATGGATTTTTTTTCCTGTATTATAAAGCCAGTGCAGCCATCCAGCAAAATCTCAAACTTCAGGAATATACATTTGGCTGTGTTAAGACAGTTGATATGAAAATTCCATATCTTCAACATGACTGAATTCACAGTATCTATCTATGAGGAAACTGTTTTTTTATTCTCATTACAAAGATATCACCCAATAGTATAACTTAGCAGTGTTAGTCTTCCTCTATGTTTCTAGATTCAGTCTTGCAAATGTCTGAAGATGGGTTCCGCTTAAGATTGTTATCAAGGCTGCATGCAAGACATCAGAAAAGCTTATAAATGACAAGTATGGCTCAAGAATCTGTAAGATTAATGTTCACTTCAGTGAAAATGAAGTGTTCAATCAAAGGCTGATTTTGATTTCTAAGCACTGTATATAGTAGAAGTCTGAGTTGGTGCTCAAGACAATAGTATAATTTTAAATAGTACTAATCAAAGAACATGTGACAGTTCTTCATTTAGTATTAACAAGTTAATAACTGTTGAGGGAAACCTCTATATATCGAGAAAAACACTTGTTTTTCTCAGATTCTTGGTGTAATTAAACAATTTTTTCACTAATTTTCAGACAGCTTAGATATGCCTTGGAGAGACAGGAATAAAAATTTAAAAAGAGGTTATGATCCATTACATTGTTTTGGAAAGTTTCCTATTGAAGCGTAATGTACATTGTTAGTAGTCTTAATCAGGTACACCTATCTCAGGGACAGTGGTGCTGAAAGTTTCAAAGCTATTGATGAATTTGAATCAAGTGTCCCCTGTAAAGATGCAGGTTCATGACTCCAAAGAAGAAATTGTCCCAGACCATCTATGGTATTTTGTTCTGAGACAGAGAAGCGGTGCTCTTATTCCTTTATTTTCATTTGCTGTGTATGAATTGACCACTAACCCTTACAGTTCCTTTTAATCTTCCTGTCATAGTTTTAGCTAGGTTTGTAAGCCTACTAAATAAGTTGCATAATAATTTAGCTCAATTTCTAGTAAGTTATTATCACCAAGGTCAAGCCAAATCCAGACTTTTGCTCAATTCAGTCTTTAGCAAAGATCTCTGAATTACATAAGATGACAGGAATGTTTATATCTATGATGGCCCTGCTTTACCAATCAATTACTTTAGAAAGTGTCTGTGATAAAGCATATACTAATTTAATTGAGAGATAATATAAATCAAACAGAACATAGTCACAGGATAATAGTCTCTTGCTTCTATGTGAACCTAAGACATTGGATTCATACAATAAATAGTAAAGGCACACTAAAACATTAATTTTGAAAGACATGCTTCTCCTTATGTGGTTCTTGTTACTTGGCTGTAATAAGTTCTATGACACCAATATTTTTATGTGAATTTGAAGCTTGAGCTACATCTAGGATAATTTGGCACTATGTCTAGGATAATTTGATGCTTGCAAAGTAAGGAGTAAAATTTTACTATTTTGCTTAGAGAAAAAAAAATTGGTTTGAGTGAACTCTGAGTTCTCATTTTTCCGAAAAGCTATTTCCCATTTTTTCCCTAATTTTCCCCCTTGTAGAAATTACACTGTTAGGTCATTTCTATCTAATAAGTGTGGTCATAGCCTTGTATCATTGATTCTGTACTTATCTGGCTTTGACATATTTACTGAAATTTTCTATGGAAGACATTGTCATAATTTAATCTTTACCCTAAATAGCTCTCTTTAGACCTCAATGTTATTCTGCTATTATGTCAACCACATTATCTGTTTTTAATTTGGATTCTCCTTTGCTGTGTCCAAATATATAGTGAGAAGATAATTGCTGCTTAAAGTTTATGTTATGATAAATAGCAGACCAACCAAACAGTTGACAGGAGGGGTTTACTTTGTTTCTTTCACTTTCAAATCTCTTCCCAGGATGTGAAACTATATGCAACTGCCATCACAGATTTCTCATGTTCCAGCATAAAATGGATTATTTTTCTAGTTTGTATGCTGAGCCTTTTGGAACCCAGCCCTCAAGATGATTAAATATCTTCTAATTTCCAGCCTGAATTACTTCTTTACCAATGTACACTTACTTGTTATATGCCAGTTCTGTCCTTCACTGTAAATTGCTCTTACTACTTTCTCTTATTTACCCTGTGAGAGAACAATCAACTCTTTTCTCAGACACATGAATTTAATGGTTTTTATTCTTAATTTATATCTGGAAAACAAAGACATCCTGCAAATTCTTTCAGGAATTTTGCTATTATTTTAATAACAGTCTGGAGTTCTGTAGCATGAATGTAGTTCATACCTGTAAAACATTTTAAAACACCTTCCCCAAAAGAGTTTGACTCATATTGATTTTGTCTTTTTTTGGTTCATCTTATTTCTCTGCAGTCTCTCATGGCTTTATAATTCTCTGTAACCCTCTCTTACCTGCCTTTATTTCTACCTTTTCTGGTCAGTCTGTACTGTAGCACCTGTGGATGTTAAATGGATTTTTTCCAAGAGTTAAAAAACCAAAGCCATTTGTTGACTCCAAGTTTTCTTCCTGTAGATAGAGAATACACAGGGGAAAAAGTAAAAGTGAAGTGGGAAATGAGGACAATCAGATTAATAAGTGAAGAAAGGTGACATTATGGGACTAAATTCTATGCAGAGTGAGAGTTGCTACACAGATGGTGTTATTCTGCATCTGCTCTGCTTGCAGGTACACAGTAGCTCCTAATTACTCCTTGCACAAAATTCCTTCCGGACTGTTCTCCTAGGGAGGACTTTCCAAGACACTTCCAGTGGGAATTTAATATGTAAATCCCTTGACTGTTTTTGAAAACTCAAAACACAAAAACTGACAAGAAGATTTGGAACAGAAATATTCTAAGAAAGAGATGTTTTAACAATTCTTTCTTGTGATTATTCTTCTGTATTTTAGCAGATTTGTGGAGCTACTTGATATTATTATGTGGAATACATAATTTCCTTCTATATTTTTTTTAAGTTTTCTTTATTCTTGTTCTTTGAAAAGCATCTTATTCTTTGTGGTATTATTTAATGGAACTATCATATTCTCTGAGTACAAGGGGCCAAACAAATGACAAATCAATGTCTAAAATACTTCAGGTCTGCTATGCAAAAATCACCATGTAGCATGAATATAACTCTAGAATAGTGTTGGTAGGATTACTGTTCTCATAGAGAATATTATACATGAAAGAGCTATGTTTTAGAAATGAAGATACTTCAATTAAATCCAGAGCAATAAAGAATAAGGAAAATAGTACTTTCCTAATCTAACTATAGCAAAGCAGTTCCGAACACAGCATCCATCTTATATTCTTGCAGCTTATCAGCCAACTGCCAAGTTAGTTGATCTTTTATACTTTGAGTGATGTCTAACCAGCAAGCAGAGAAATGCTGTTATACTGTTTGAGAATGTCACTCTACCTTCTCTTTCTGCTCCCTCATTCCCTGTCAAATATCCTGAGGAGCAAATTGGCCACACATTTTGAGGTATGCCAACATACCTGAAAGGAATATACTTTTGGCTAGGCTTACTACAGGTGTGCAGAAGCAATCCCAAGGAACTGCTTCAAAAGTATGGCTTAACTTTTCCTCTCAGTTTCGCTGGTAAAATGTGGGAGCAACTCAGTTATTATCACAAGATTTAAACTAATCTGCATCAGTGAGATAGATATTTCTGTTCTGGATTCTATCTGTCCAAGAATTTTCTATTACGTTGGGGATTTTTTGTCACCAAATTTAGCCCCAAAGTATTGTCAGAAAGGCTGTTACTGTAACTTGAATCTCTGCATGTGTGAAGATATGTGAAGTAAGTAATGAAGGCATAATGAATTTAAGAATAAAGTAAGAAATGTTATTGTCCTTCTACCTCCAAGCACACAGTAGATTTAAAAAACTCAAAGATTTCCAATTTAATGACAACTCCTTCCAGCATTTGTGTCATTTAATTAAAATGTATTGAGTAATAGTATATGCATGGCATACACATGGCATATACAATAAAAGTGGCTAAATAAGCTAATTGGAAACCCAGCAGTTACAATGACAAATGGCTCCATCTCCTGCTTTTAATTCATATATCATTATATATCAGCAGGGGCTAATTTGTAAAATGCCTCACAGACTTTGATTGACACTGACTGGCTAGCTGTAGCTGCCTTAATGATAGACATTTGCAACAGTCTCAAAGGTAAAAAGATCAGTATTATGCAACTTCTGATATAACTCACTTGCACATGGTTGAGTCTATTAAAAATAATGTTACAGCCATGGAACATAACGTGGATTGACATTCTCTTCCCAAGTCATGTCACATGACAAAAGGATTCCCTTTTGTCAGAAGTATTTAACCTCATTACAATTAAAGGCATTATCTTCAAACACAGGTTCTTCAATTAATAGTTTTGGTTTCTCAATGTAATTATTGCAATTGGTTTACTATGCAAATTCTGTGACTTTCTGAACTCATTTCATGCAGATATTGTTAAGCCAGAATATACTGATTGTGCCAAGCTGTCCTTTTCCTAAAAAAAAACAAAAAAAAAACAAAAAAACCCCAAAACCCCCAAAAAAACAAACAAACAAAAAATAAAACAACAAAAAAACAACCAAACAAAAATACAAACAAAATTATTCACAGAAAACTTTGCTAAACTCACGTCTGACAGACAGGACGAGTCTGAGACAAACAAGAGAGTTTGAGGAGTTTGAGACCAAAAATTACTGCACTCAATTCGGTGGATAAAAGGAAATCCAAGAGGACAGGATATTCCTACCAACATACCAAGTTTCTTTATTGATAGAAATGACACCTGCTCCCCAGGACCCTACACAAAGTTCTTTGGGGTTCCGTTGTAACACCCAAAACTTTCCCAAGCAGTTATGAGAAACACCCTGAACACACCACATCAGATGGAGATAACAAAGTGCAAATGCAAGCTTCACAGTATGAGCTAAAGCTCTAATACCACTACTTTCCCCCTCACGTCACTTTATCTTCTTTCTCTTTTCCTGCCTTTTTTGTTCCTATTTTGGTCTTTTGTTTAAAAGGAGCCTGGTTTTACCAGCCACAGCTTCATCTCATAGAGGTTGCTGAAGAAGTGTTTTGAAATAACCTCCTGCTGATGGAGGTTTTACTATCCTGACACAGAGACTAACTATCTGATGAGCAAATGCTTCATACTCTTCTGGGTGACAAAAGGAACCTCTTCAGGCAGCACAGCTGTGAGCAGGAAAGAATATCTATCTCTGATGGGGAGAAGAACATTGTGGATTAGCTAAGGCAACCTCTCAGCTCTCTATCCAAGTTTGCTAATGATTCTGAAGAGCCTTCATATTATAGAAGGTTCACCTTGTCTTTCTGAAGGGCAGATTAGAACTGCATGAGCTCTCTCCAGACCACAGGACCACCACTTCTCATTAAGGGCAAAGAAACTTGCACATCCTCAGACCCATTGCCAAAAGCCAGTTAAGGAGGGGAACTCCCAGTGCAGGTCTTGAGTCTTGCCCTGAATTATGCATGTCCGAAGGAGGAAATGTGCCCTTTTCAGGTTAGCCAAAGGGAGAGCATGCCCTTCATCATAGTTAAAAATTTGTTGAGCTCTAGGCCATAATATAAAAATGAAACTCAGAAACAGAAGCTTCATTTTCTTTTTGTTTTGTTTTTTTTTTGTTTTGTTTTGTTTTGTTTTTATTTAACTACTCTTTTTGTCTTCTCATTGTTTGTGTTTATCTTCCTTTGTTCTGAAGGACACAGACTGCAACAACAGCCTTATTTTAAACTGCTCTTCCATTTTTTATTCTATCCAAAATGGACAGTTATTGCCATCCAAAAGCTGTAATGTAAGAAGTCTATTTCTAAAAGCTTTAGAGCAAAAAAGAGAGTAATAGGAAAAAATGCTGTTTAAAATTAGCCTTGTTTATTTCCTTATATGTCATAAAGTATAACTGTTTTCTCTTGTTGCTTCTTTATGTTTAATAGAAGTTAAAAATCTTTTGGATAGCATTTATCATCATGAAACTCAAATTCTGAACTTTATTTAGGTATTCACAGTATTATAAAGCAACAGTGTCATGAGAAAAACTTTGTAAAGCCCAGCCAACTTGTTCCATCTGAATTAATGCAGCACTACCATATTTTTCTAGGTTTTCTGTTAGCACCTCTCATTGTACTGTTCAAGATCCTAAGCAGTCTTTTTAGGAAAAAAAAATGCCATTAAATGGCTTTAATAACATGATGGATATAAATTAACCTTATAAAATGGATCTTTTAAGGTTTTCAAATTGCAATCCCCTCTCTGCTTTCAGAATTCTACTAATATATCTCTTCCCTTATCTCTTCCTTGTAAGATTTAAAACTAATTCTTCTCTTAAGAAAATACTGTGATTTCAATCCTCCTCTCTGCATTTCTTTGTTCACCTTAGGAGAAATGGTTTAACTTAGCTAGATGCACATGTATCTTGTTCACACATCAGCTTTTATCTCCAGAACTGATTTTCAGAAAGTAAAATGGTGATTTTAGGAATGTTTCTTTATTTGAAGGCATGTTCCTAACATAAATCAAACTCAGTTATGGTCAGTGTTCTGGTTCCAGGCAGGACGGGAACAATTTTTGGAATAGCCAGGAGGGGGCATGTCTAGGACCTGAAGGTTATTCTATACCACCTCACCTCATTGCTCAGGTGTTAATATCCGATTATTAAAATTACTAGAGAGATGCCTCTGCAAGAATTACCATACAAAAAAGACCATATACTGAAGTCAATAGCACAGATTTTTTATTTAACAGTACATGTGAAGTAGAGAAAGATAGAAAGAAATAGGAGAAAGTGAGAGGTGGGGAATAGAAAGAGTGACAGAGAGATTAAATAAAATAATATCACCACTCCATAGATTCTGAAAACTTCCCATTGGTTCTCCTCTTATGGTCTTCTCAGCGGTGAGGGTCCCAGTCTTATCAAAGTGATGGTTGCTGTCTGGTCTATCAGGTGGTGGGGAAAGCCCACAAAACAATGTCCACTGGGTTTACGCTTAGGCTAAATGGGAATGCCCAGGTATCTCCCCTGGACTGGGGTGTTTTATAGTGGATGATGTAACACTGTGAGTTATGGGGTACTTCCGGAATCTTTGATGGTCTGTTACGCCTTCTAAGGTGTTACAGCTGCCTCTCACGTCAGCACAGTTGAGTCAATTATGTCTCATGGCCCTTCAGCAGGGATGAATACCTTCAGGCTACATGTGAATGTCCTGGAACTTTCCTGGAGGAGAGTTTTCACTGCTGAGTCCTTATGTAAAGGACTTTGGCATGATAAAAAAACACTTTTCCCACCTCACAGGATTTGCCTCTTATTGGCTTCTTCCCTTACCTTGTTCAACACCCAGCTTGTAGCCAGAGGTAGTTGGGTGTGCATGCCCTCTGCAGCTGGGTGGCCACTCTCCTCATTGTTAGCAAAGCACCCTGCTGATTGTTTGATCCACTAACACTAACATTAACATTTACAGTCCAGTCTCTCACATGGGGATGGGGAGTGGGAGAAGGGAGTCTCTTTTGGTCAGGAGTAGCATGGCAGCGATTCATGTATTGCAGGTTCCTGATTGGTGAGCTTTTTTCATATATGAATTGTTTGCCTTTCTTGTACAACTTTTTATTAATATTGTTGTTTTTACTGTTCATTTCTTATTTCATTGCGGTTTCCAGTAAATTGTTATCTCAATCTGTAATCTCTACCTTTTCTGTCTTCAGTCCTCCATTCCACCACAGGGAGAGGGGGAGAGGGAGGGAGAGGGAGGAGTGAGTGAACTGCTGATTTGGAGTGTTTCAGTTGGAACACTAAATTGGGAACACCATTCCTAAACCTCAACAGCCTTATTTGGCACCCAATGTAAGGTGTGAAGTGTTAAGATAACAGCAAATCTGACCAGAGAGGGTTGGAAACAAATTGATCTAAGCATTTGTTGTATTATTATGGAACCACTGGTCATATCCTTGCTTGGTCTGTTCACGTGGTTGTGGTACCTAACCCCGTTTATAGTTCTGTATATTCCAATATGGTGATCCTTTTCAGAGCAGGGAAAAGGATCGGGATTGCTTTGTTGCTGTACTGTGTGATATCAGCTTGTTACATGATATCATCAAGAGCAATGAGATTCATTTGGGATATGTGTTCAGTGCTACTCTCCTACCCTTATCTTGGGCGCTGCCTTTGGGAGTCCATTAATACCCAGTCTGTGGGGAGAACAGGGGACAATGATTTTCCACAGCTTTTCACCCATTTTTTCTCCTTCAGGCCTGTTACTACAGCTTTTGAGAATTCTGAATTTCATTTGGGTGTTAAGGAAAGCATGCTTTTGCTGCCATGTCTGCTCTGTCTTCTCAGTATGGACTAGAACATGTTAAGAGTCAGTATGATCTAGACTGTCTTTAGAATGAGGACAGAGATTTCCAAGATGCCATTCAGAGGTCTGCCCCAAGGGTGAATAGTCATGAGCGTCATGAAATATGGGGGAAAATGGGCCAGTTTTTGGGTAAATTTTCTCTCCAATGGTTTGGAAATTCACTCATGAACAACTACAGGACCTTGATAAAGTGACAGAGTATTTGGAAGGAGCATGTTGTGGCAACTCCATAGATGCACAACTTATTGCAATGTGCTGGGCCCTGGTTACTATTTCTCACATACTGTTCATCACTAGGCAGCACACTCGGGGAGGAAGGGAAGGAGGAAAGCAGACCAACAGACACTGTGACCACTCAAACGGTTTGGGAAGCATTTACATTGTAATCTATGCAATTGTAGATGAATCAGAACTGATTTATAAACAGCTAATTCAGGCATCAGTACCTCTGCAATGGAGCAGTACTCATGAGTTCAGACTAGCAGCGTGACTCTTCGCTAGAAGTTACTTTGCATAGGGTGTTTTTTCCAGCCTGTACTTCTTTCTGTCAATTGTTATGGCAAGCTGAATAATCTCTGGGGGAACATTTTTTTGCATGTTTTTCTAATGCCTTCACTGCACCACAGTTTTCTTTGGAACAGAAAGATACAACCTTCATTATTATTGCTGTAACTTTTTTAATTAGGAGTTACTAGGACAGCAGCCTTCTGTAATGCTTGTGACTGGGTAGTCAGGTATTAATGTCACAGTGGCTTGATGAAACAACCTTCTAGGGCAGAAATCCTATTGAAGTGCAGAAAACAAAAAGCAGACTTCTTAGAAAAAATATTTTTTCTCTAGGGTTATTGCCAAAATTGCCATGGTGTACTGTCACAAACACAGAAGAATAGTACAATTGCTTAAATAGGAAATTATGCAGTCTTAAGCCTACAGTGTTTTCCAGGTTGGGAACATTTCCAATTAGGAGCCAATGAATATAGGTTTCCATGGTGATTAGCTAAAATGTGGAATGAACTTAATTTCATGATAATTGCTACATATTTGCAACTGAAGTGCATCTTTCAGTTTCAGCCTAAGATTTTCAGGTCTTAATCACAGTTCTGGATCTGAATCTACTGATGAAACCTATAATAAAATGCAGGGGTATCCTGCATTTGTTTTGGAGGCAGGAGTGATTACAGGAGACTGGATGTGATTTCTGTTAATGCATTTAATTCTTTTTGCTTTTCCTTGGTTTTTTTGTGTGATCTTTAAAGAAGCAGTACATATTATACTTAAAAAAGCCCCAAACCACAACTTTAACAGAAAGTCCTTTCTTACAACACTTGTGAAAAGCAGTCAGTACTTTGATTCAGTAACAGTTACATGTTCCTGTTATGTTTTTCTCAAAGCTCATGTAATTGAGTTTCACTATAGCTCTTTCATACCCTATACTTCCACACATTTTACATCACAATACACTTGCCAGCTAAAAGTAACACTATACCTTTTCACAATTTTATGGCATTGTGAATGTGTGCAGCAATTAGACTGTAATAATAGATGTCAAATACTTCTTTAATATAAATTCTGGAATCTATCTTTTCTTGGTGGAATGATCAACTATTTACAAATCAGTTTATCTTACAAATTTGATTAGAAATTGAGGGGGAAGATTGGCCTGTTCAATCAGGCCCTCATGCAGGTTCAAAATTAAAAGTCCTGCTTCTCTGTTAAAGGAAGCTGACATACTCCTTAGGTTAGATCATATCCAATTTTGGACAAAAAGCTCAGTTATTTTTTCCACTGGTGTCTGTGTAGTCGATCATACAGAAAGAGAAAACTTATTACTTTCAGCTACTAAAATTTCTTCCTAGAACACATCTTTTATGCATTAATATCACTCACCCATTCGTTGTCATGTCCAATCTGATTTCTGTAGATGAGGGAAGTGCAAGAGTCACAGATCCACCCCAGGAAACTGACTGACCAGCTGTAAGTGGCTCTGGAGAAGGACCTCAAGGTCACCTGTAGGGCTGCTGAGCCCCAAACTCCTGGCCAGTATGCTCCAAAATAGCAAAATTATGAATGTATGTGAATACCTAAATGGTTTCTATCTATTGCTGAATTATGTTCACATAATATGATGCTGAAGGTGTCTGAGAAATAGGATGGATTTTAAAAACATCTGAATTTTAAAAATCTGAGCTCTATGTCATTCACTAAAGGATTAAGTTTTCTATAATTTGTATTTTTGTGGAAACTTCTGATATTTTTCACTCATAGCTCAAAAATGGGTGTTTGTTAATATAAATACTTTAATTTGGAATATTAATAGCATAAATTGCACTAAGAAGTCCATTTCTTACTGGACTCCATTACAAAAAAGTACTCAGTTTCTGTTATCCATTGCTCTGAGTGATTTGCATACATGAGTCAGCAGGAAAATGAAGACTGTAGTATAGTGCTTTTTTAAGTAGTTAGATCAATTTTGCCACAAGTAATGGAGGAGATATCTGGTAATTATTAATAACAACTTTTTCCCTCATGTCAAGAAGCCTTTAAAAATAAAAAAAAATAAAATAAAATATCCATTTACATTGCTCCTTCCTTCCTTCCTTCCTTCCTTCCTTCCTTCCTTCCTTCCTTCCTTCCTTCCTTCCTTCCTTCTTGTCTCTCTCCCTCCCTCCCTCCCTTCTTGTCTCTCTTTCTATTTTTCATTATTCCTTCTTTCTTTCATTAAAAAAAGACAAAAGGAATCCTTATTGCTCTGTAAAAAACATGTTTTAGACAGAGATGTAAGTGTTGCTAGACCAGATTGTTTAGAACAATTATATTCTTGCAGGCTGAAAGGCAACAAAAGTGTTAGTACAGTTGAAATGACAATACAAAATTTTTGACGCAAACCTCTGGTATCCATTGTAGCCATGACTAATGTGTCACAATGATCAGTAAAAGGATGTACTAATGAAATAACAGCTCTCTTAATCATTTGATTAAAGGTGCAATAAGGCTGTATGCAAGGGTGTGTGAGCCAAATTAACACCTTGCATAGGAATAGAAGAATATCTGAAAGTAAGTGGATGTCTTTGCATGAGGAAATAATGTATCCACTGTGATTATTAAAATTTATTTTCTGAATATTTTTGAATTGTTTTTCTTGAAAACTTACCACAGAAATTAAGCATGTGTTTTGAGAAAAAACAGAAATGATTTGTAAGTGGACTTGATCCTATGACAAGCTTAACACTGCAACAAAATATCAAATGCACTTAGTGTTTATTGGATAATCTGAACCATAGATGGCAAAATATTTCTATTATATGTTTATTGAAGAGTATAGAGGTGATCAAAGAAAAAATTTGAAACAATATCAAGGTGTGAGACTTAAGTGAGCTGGTTTGTATTCTAAATTCTGTTGTTGAGTAGATGATGGTCTTGATAAATATACATCTCTCTCTGTGGTTGTATTTCTAATGCTTGGAAATGTTGATCAGTGATACTATTTCACATACTATGACACAGAGCTTTGAGAACCAACGAAGAGCAACCTAAAAGAGATATATAAATTATTGCCAAAGTTTGCATATTTCCTACACTTTATTTTTTGTTAACCATGAATTTTCAGGGTTATATGATAGCAGGGAATATGAAAATCATAAAATCACAAAAAAAAAAAGACCCACAAGAATCATTACAGTCCCACTCCTGTGTCTATGTAAGTTGCATACAGCTATGTAGGAATATTTTTTCTGGGTGGACTTTTGTTCTGGGCAGATTTTTGTTCTGCTACTGAAATACAATTTCAGAACAGGAAGAAGTGGTCTCTTTAGCATCTTTGCTGAATGAAGAAACATCAAGCAAGTAAGTGGGGCTACCTTTCGTGAGATGCAAGTTGAAAAATTTTAACAGAACCACTGGACCCTGACTGAATGGAAATATACACTGGTGAAAAGTACTAAAATATAGTCAGTATACAAAACCTTCTGAAATCTGCTTATCTGATGGCAAATATTTGCTTTTTCTTCCAGCTATTAAGAACTTTTACTTACTCCTTTTAGTTTTTGTAAATTTATTAAAAGCTCATGAATTTTTCTAGTTTCAAGAATTCACAAAGCTTATAGACAGCCTTGTGAGTTACTGTTTAACACATTTTTTATCCTCTTTCCATCTGCCACACAATGTTCTTTTGCAATCTTGGTACAAAATAAAAACAGTAATGGAAATATGATGATTATTATTATTAGAGTCCTGGTATTCTCATAAACATGATTCAGAGGTGGAAATAAATTTTTACACTCTCTATATGAAAGGAGGTGTGAGATTTCCCATATTAATAACTCTTTCTATTTCAAGCTTTCTTAAAAAAATTTGAAGAATGTTTTTCTCCCTAAAATCTATTGTTCAGATCCCTATCTGAAATTCCACCCATTTTTCAAGATGGACACAATAACTATCCAGAATGCATCCCTTAAAATCTGCACAGTGATAACATGGAAAATGAATGTGAAAACCAGCCATTAGCATTTACTGTGATGCTATTTATAACTTGTATTGAAAACTGTTGGGAAGGCCTGAGGGAGTCATCATCATGTGATAATCAGACTCCCTGTTGTGTGTCATTGATAAATAATTTTTCTTTTTTCATATATATTTAAATTTAAGAATGTTTTCTAAAATTATTTTTATTTTCTTTTATGTATCATTATTTAGATATTTCCACATATTTTCAACATTTATAACCAGTTTATCTTGTACTTTATTTGGCTTTATATAATATTAATTGATCATGAGACCGGTCGATACATGAATAAATAGAAAATAACATTATACTGCTAATCAAACAACACAAATGCTGACAAAAATGGTGTATTCCACTCCAACAATATGATTTCATTAGTTTAGTAAATAAATAATAACTATAAAAATATAAGAAATAATATCAAGAGAGAAGAAAAGAACATTGTGGCTACTTGACATAAGCTTACTGTCACTTTGTTTCCATGATTTCAAGATAAAAACAGAAGTTAGTCATTTATAAGGGTTGTGAAAACTCCAGATCCAGGCTGAGGACAATTTCTGTGACTCAGAAACTAAAGAAAAGAGAAGAAAGTAGGCTCTTTACAAACTTCACAGCAGTCTTGAGGTATGTTTGGGACAGAAACAGCTGGAGAATGGCAGGCATGTGATTAATCTGGGCCATCCCACTACCCATAGTGGGGGCCACTGGTGGTGGGCAGGCACCTTTTACAGCTATCTTCTAGGAGTGTCAAAAGTATTCAGCAGGTTAGTACTAGCTATTACAAATCTCCAAATTAGTATGCACTTGGATCTAGAGTTGCAAGACTTCTCTATAAAGATTTTCAGTTGTGTTCAGAATTTGGCATTCAACTGTTAATTCCATACTTGGAAAGACTTTTGGAACATATATACTACTGATGTTCTTCTACAATGTATAATGTGATTGATGAGGAGAGAAATCCTCCCTTCCCTGGGTTCTGTAGCACTTCCTGGATCCTTATTCCAAATGGAAAGTCAGGGAACACAAATTTTTTAAAAGAAAGTAGCTTCTTTCTGTTATGGAGTTGACCCCTCAATCTCAAGCTACCTCTCATTGTTCCATGGTACTGACCTTCCTACTTGAAAATTGCCACTCTAAATTACATTTTGGCCTACATTGGCTCAAAAATGAAAAATAAAGTGACTCATGCCTGTTTTTTCTAGATTTTCCAGTTGTTGAGGCTCTTTTAACATGTCTAATCAGGCTGATATTTTATAAAGGACTCAATTGAAGGCTGAACTGCCTATCTGCAACAGGGAATTGGAAATCCCTCCTTTTTTTTTCTAGCCTGTATATAGGATAGTGTCAGATGATGATGGCCAGTAATGACTACTTTGGCAAAACTCCATCTCCACAAACTCTTTGTACCAGCATGCTGAGAAATGAATTGGCAAGGAGAAGATATAGTAAGCAATACAAATTGTTATACAGTGTAAGTGAATAAATGCAGTCACTTAAGATACTAATATATCTTCAATATTCTAGTCTTGAGCAACAAATAAAAAATGTGTACTGTTTTGATCTAACATGGAAGAAGTTCAGCACTGAAATATTCTCAGCTTGGAGCACTGAAAAGACCTAGTAGAGATATTTGGCTCATTCATAGCAAAATATTCATCCTCCTTTTCATGTTTTACCTTTTCTTTAGACTGTTCCTTTGGGTTATAAGATCAAGGTTCTTATAGACTTGAAGCTATAGTTCTTAATAAAAATTACAGATCAACCATTAGCTGTGCAAAAAATAGCAAGAGTGTAGTTCTGACATGGTTATTTAATATTTGGGAGAACAAATAAGAAAAAGTCTCTATTTTAAACCTTCTGTGCTTGCATACTCAAAAATCAATCACTCTCAAAGTTGCCAATATATATTTCTGATATATTTTAGTGAACGTAACATAAGGGATTTCCTATTCTCTTCTGAGAGAAGGCTTAAGTGAAGGACAAAATCACAGGACTATTTTTGAAGGAAATATTTCTATTACAACTCTCATGAAGGCTTTCTCCCCTCTTTCCAAACCAGTGTTAGACTGCAATGAAGAGTGACATGAGTACATTAATAGCACTGCTCATTCACAATAAAGTTAAAACCTGGTACATCTCAGTTCCTTAGAGTGAGAGCAAGGGTAGGTTCACAGGTCCCTTTTGTACTGTTATATATTTTGTTACTAAACTGTATCTAAGTCTTTGCAATGAAAAACCAGCATAGCTTTGTAAAGCCAACCAGTGGTGTCATAATATAATGTTTCCGTGGAATTTTTTGCTAGTACCCACCATTGACCATCAGTGCTTCGATACTTAGTTTGGAATGATAAATCTTTATTTCTTAAGTAGATTTTGATGTGATTGTTGACTTTGTCTTTTATTTAGTTTTCAGAAAGTCTCCTCTTGAGGCTCAAATTCGAAATATAAAGATGTCCATATGTTGCATCAGAGTTTTGAATCTTAAGGAGATTTGACAGGGAGAACTGAGATGTGTGTGCTGAATCCCTAAAATGCAAAGAGTAGAAACACTGATGCAACTGTCTCATAAATTAGGCAAGCTGTCAAGTCAGCTGGAAGTGGGTAGGTTTGTGATGACAGTGAAGGTTGCAAAGGATGGATGGGATTACTAGCTCCATAATTTTCTTTTACAAAAAAGACACAAACCTCAAATTCAAGGCAAAAGGTATTTTCTTGCCTTTGATTTCAGCTGGTGCTTATATTCAATCTTACATATCCAACTGTTACTGGAGATTCTAAATAAACTGTTGTCCCTATGTGAGAACATTATAACGATAAAGACTGCAGTAGAGCTGCCAGCTCCCTTCCTGGTGCTGTGGTCCTCCAGAGAGAAGTTGTCAATAATTGCTTCTGTGTTCCCCAGTGTAGTGTATTCAAGTAACAAAAAACCCCTCTGTCTCAAGTGACAGGTGGAGGCTCCAGCTGTTTAGAAACAGTACCTGGAGACACATGAGGGCAGAAAAGGCCTGTAGCTAGTGGTGAATATCTGTAGCAGGAGTTTTGCTGGTAGAGATTGAATGATCTGCATTAGACCAATTAATTTCCTATGCCGCCAAGAAAAAATTAATTTAGCCTAACTACTGATATACTTGGAGATATTTTGTGTTGTGCTGATCATCTTTGGTCTAAGAAACTACAATATAGCAATTATACAGCTTATTTCTGATGGTCCTTTCCAGACAAACAAATCTATTGCTGTTCTTCAGCCCATGTGTCCACCTCAGTTTCATACAGCCAAGGAATAGAATTGTTAGAGAGGTAGAGGACTTTCACTGCAGCAACAGGGCTCAAAATAGTAGCAGCCTAATATTCTTGACAGGTATTGACTGTCATTGGTACAAAGGCAAAACCTGATGGGGCCAGATGAAGCAGATCTGTAGAAGAAAGTAGAATGACTTGCCAGTTTCTTCTGGTCGATGTTTCTTCTGGTCTTCTTGCAGTGTACACAAACTGAGAAAGGACAGTTTGAATCTACTGTCAAAGGACTGCAGATGTGTGAGAAATACCAGGGGAATATTTTGTTCTAGTATTTCTTTTGTGTCAGATGATTTCTAAAGCTAAAGGAATAAATGAGGAATTTAAGGGAGTTTTAATAAAAACTTTGAACTGGAATAGTGAAATAAGCCTATCAAGAAGAGGCTGACTTCATCTCAAACTCAACGACAAAATCAATCTGACATTGTAAAGATTCAGGAGATGTTTGAAAATCTGGAAGACAAAAGATCAAATTTGTGAATGCAAGGTTTTCCAGAGGGAAATGAGAGAGAAAAAAGGCTGTCATTTTATAAATAACTTTTAAAGGAAGTCTTTGTGATCAAGTATGTGTGTGCCTGGTTTTGCAATAAAAAGGCAAATCCTTCTGCTGACAAGCCATCAAGTGCAGTGATAGTAGAACTGATCTTCCTAAACATGGTGAGATTTTTAAAATTTGCCAGGAAGGGAATGTAAAGTAGATATTGATCTGTGAAACAGCTGCTGATACAATCTGACCAATGAACTGGCATTTTGGCTGCAGAATGATTTTTCTAGCAGCAAAAGATAAACACCACTCTACTCAAATCAACTCTCCTTTTTTTCTTCTGTTATTTTGATATTTCATTGGTGTTTATGGCCAGAGAGTATGTTTTTATACTGCAATGAGTTAACATGGTGGATTTGCTCCCCTTTTTGTTAGGAGATTCTTGAGAATGTTCTCCCTTTGCAAAATTGGTGTATTAATTTCACAGCAGTCAAAGATGCAATAAGCAAAGAAAGATTTTTCTGCTAAAAACTTGCTTTGGCTCATTGGGACCACAAGGGCTCTAACCCTAGATAATTTTTAAAGAGATGAGTGGATAACGTAGAACATTTCAAATTCTGCATTTTCTTTGTTTCATTTTAAGTCAGAAACAATAGGAGAATACTACTTGTGCAACCCTTATCTTGCATATACTGGTCTATCATGTCCTTTTGATTTTGAAGAATGGCATTCACACTTTCTAAACATACTTTTTCATACAGCCAAGTTAGGTTCTTTTATTCTAAATTTAACAGGTACAAAATGCTGGGTATACTCTCAGAAGTCATAAGGTGCGAGCAGCCGTCATCTGCTGTAACAACGAGTAAAATTGCAATTGTCACTGGAATTCCTCCACCTTAATGACACTACATTGTGTGGCTGTCAGAAAGCTCAGGTACAGTATTTCTATCATCAGTGGTTCCTTTTGAACAGCCTCAAAATACGTTCTTATTCTCTGTGTAACATAAATATGAGCAGTATAAAGAGCAAGGCATATATATTTAATTTTGCCATACTGGTTGTGTCTGTAAAAATAGCAGCTTGATTTGAAAAAAAAATAAAACCTTTAAAACTCTTTCAAGACTAAAGTGTTCATACAAATCACTGTGTTAATTATATAGCCTAAAAATTATGCAAATAATCTTTTTAGTGTTGAATTAATCAATGTTAATCACTTGAAAAAATAGCTTTTATGCGTGAGATTTTTTTACAAAAATCTGTCAAAGTATTTGAAGTTCTCATGATGAATGTACATTTTAAGCTTTGTTTTAACTCTTTTTAATAGTGACAGATGAATACTCTCTCTGTTATTTTGATACAACAGACACAGTAGGCAATCACAGGTGTAAACTTCTTGCACTGGTTTCCAGAGTCTTGCACAGGTTTGTAAAATAGTTATTTAGATTTCACATCTTAGCATTTAATTTTAGATACCTATGGCACAGCAGAAATAATCCTAATGGAAATGTAAAAATTATAGCAACTAAGTGAGACACATTCAAATAGCGCTCTTGACCTCTTCTTTAGAGTTGTAGACATAAACTGCTGCCTAATTTGAAAATACAGTATAAAACAGTTCTCAAGACCAGGACATGGGAATGCATTTGGATCAGAACTTTTAGTTCATAAATTATTTGACATACCCATATCCATTTACTGTCCCAAATGTGTACTTATTTCTAATGCTTCCTTTGATGAACGTCAGCACAAGTCTAAAAAATGAGATAATCATGTCTCTGTGTCTCCCCCAGATCTGCTGTAACAGTAGACTCTGTGCTTTCTAGCACACCTAGATGCAGGGATCATAAGACTGCTACTGCTCAAGCTGGGACTATATATACTTTTACATCTGGACCCCCGCTGTAACTCTTTGAGTCTCAAAATTTTCCAGTACTTTGACTTGGGATTTACATAACTGGTATGCTACACAGCTAGTCAGCCATCACAGCCTCTCCCAGAACACAACCAGAAAATGGCAACAAGAATTTGTGGCATCCTCTGAACCCAGATTTTAACAGCAGGCCCAGTCAAAAGCTCTCACTAGATGTTTAGGCAGATTTGGAGAAAAGTAACAATTCCTATCTTCATAGTAAAAGAAGGCTTATGCATTGGCTGCATGCAACACACTGGGATCTAGCCGAGAATTAATAAATGAAGATTATTAATGCAATATTAGTGTGAAATTATCTTGAAATGTATTTGATGTGTGTGTGTAATGTGTTTCCCACACTAAAGTTCATTTTATTCCTATGTGTGACTATGATGAGGTAAGCTGCTACCTCTGTGTGAAACTCCTGGCTAACACTCTATTGATGAGCTACAGGATTTTGTACAGTGTATCTGTAATGCTCCAAGGAAGTACTAAAACAAACTATTTACAAAGTTTACAAAATTATAGTGAAATGTGAGACAGAAATAAAGTTGTATGGAGCGTACTGTAAGATTATTTTAGAAGTAAATAAAAGGGGACTGCAAGGTTTGTAAAGAAATGTAAGAGATATTACATGTCCTTTTACATTAAGAATACCCAATAATAAAGGACTATGCCTCTAAAATGTGTGACTAGTATTAATTAATTAATTAATTAATTAATTAATTAATTAATTCATTCATTCATTCATTCATTCATTCACACATTCCTTCCATAATCAAATGCAAATTCTCAGCTACATTTGATGACAGTTGTTAAAGTGACCGCAAAACTTTGAATAAATCATTAAATGATTATCTTTCAGCATGATAATAGAATTTACACACTTTCAATTAAATACTTACGTTTACAATTATTGATTGCATATGCAGTGCAAGTGTACAAGCAATAAACTAGATACCCCACATTCTGGTTTTGAAATTTCCTGCAGTTCTCACTTGCTTTAACAGAGATCTTTGACACTCTGAAAATTGGGCTTTAATTGATTGAGTTGGATGAGGAAGAGATTCTTTGGTGCCAGGACCTCTACTGCAGTGCATGATCAACAGGTAATAAAAAGCTTCTTCCATGTATGCTGTAGCAGGAAAGTAACTTTTCATTAAATGTTCCTGTACTTCACACATGATTTCTGTGTGATGAACTACTGAGACAGCTACACTTTTAAAGAGGTTCACAGTTTGCTGTACTGTTTCATTTAGAAACATCAGAATGCAGAAACTCCTTCATGAAGTCCTTCAAATAGTCAGATAATTATCAGAAATAACTTGCACAGTCAAATGTTCTGCATCTGGCATCAGTCACATGCCATGGGAGACCGGTACACTCTGCCATAAATAAAGGAACTAAAATTTTCTTTTCATACTTTTTAATGCCTATTCACTTTTCTTCCCATTGATGTTGCATTGCTTGTTTGTAAGTGAAGACTGTGTTTTATGCATATCAGGCCACAATACCACTACCCCAGGAGAGATTTATTAGCATAAACTACCAGCTTTTTGGTTTTTTTAGTTAGTAGATTGCATTCAATTCAGTTCCCTGAGTTATTGCATTTGATAATATTGCTCTTTCCCAGGACTCAGGCAAAAAAATTATATTGTACGTTCAATTTCTTCTTTCTGGAAAGAAGTCATATAACACCAGATTGTCTGACATATCTACTCTGCAGTCTTTAGTTTATCAGAAATATTTCTGAAATATTTTTGATCTTTTTATGAGATTCTGCTCAGGAAGGAGACTGCATATTTTTTTCTGATTCATCCCTGATCAAAATGAACAATATAAAAGAGTTTCTGGGTTGGGTTTTACACACGAAGGTGAAGAAGAGCTGGTAACATGGCAGAATCCTTCACACTCTGGATTCAGAATTACTGATAAATGCTAGGGATGAAATCCTAACCGCCCAGCAATGACTAACAGAGATGTTATTTTTGTAGATAACAGTTTTATGGTACATGAAGCATTAGTCACATCTTTTCAATAATTCAGGAGAATATTAATATACTCCAACTGCCTTGTACTTAAGATTGACAGGTGTGTTTAAATTAACCTCTCAAACACTTGGACAACTCAAGACATGAATTTACTGCAGGACCACTAGCTTTAAGTGTGTTTTTGATCCAATAAAAGGGTTGATAGACCTTGCGTGGTCAGAGAAGGGAAAGTGCTTTTGTTCTCTTCCTAATACACACACGGGTCTCAGTCTTTAAGAAGAAAAAGAGCAGGAGTAAGTGTCTACTTGTATTAGTACGGAGTGAAAGAACCGATAACATTACTTTTACTGGTTCTAGAAGACCATTAGATTTGTCTTCCAGTAGCATTTGCCAGTCGCTGCGGCATTACTATGACAAATGAAGAGTTGTGTGGGGATTTTTGTGTGGTGTTTTTTTGTTTGGGGTTTTGTTGGGTTTTTTGTTTGTTTGGTTTGAGTTTTTGTGTTTTGTGGTTTTTTTTTTTAAGAAAAAATAAAGTTACTGGTGGGGAGAATGGGAGCAAGAAGGACTCATTTGACAAATGCTGTAGAGTAGTGGGATGTTATCATTTTTAAAGAAGGTTTGTTAAGTCAGGTAGCAAAGGAAGAGACCAAGGACTATAATTCTGCTTGTGGCATGAACCACTCACTGTTTGCAGTCTTCTGCCTCTGCATAACCTTTCCCAGGGTTGTGCAGCACCTACATTTCTGTCAGGCACCTCTTTGTAGTATATGGATCATAAACATGATTGTGAACATTAGCTCAAATTTGGTGATGTGTGAAAAGTGCATGTTCTGGTTCATTGTACTTTTAGTCTTGCATCTATGATGCTGCATGGCCTTTGTTATTTCTGCAGCTGAACCAAAGGTTTGCTTCAGCCAGCTGTCATGCTCTGGTTCTTATTTGCAGAACAGATAACATTTTTTGTTGTTACTCTGAAAACTGGGAAATAAGAGTACTGTTATATCTGCCTTTCAGAGATTAAGTAAAACCCTAGCTACCTTAACTCTCTCTTAGGAAAAAAAAACAAACAACCAAAACCATAACACAACAAAAATAAAACTCTTTTCTCAATTGTCTATTACCTAAGTAACAAGAAACATGGGTTTTCCAATTTCATCATAAGGCAGCATTGTTATGTGAAGCAGAATCCAAATATCCTGGCTACATGTTCTTCACAAACCTTTCACCAGGTAAGAATTTGAGCAAAACTCTGAACTTTCCAGGTAGCTCGCAAAAGAGGAAGAACCACAAGTGATCAGAGAGGAAAATCTTTAAGGCACAAGGGATATAAAATGGCATTTTGTAACCAAATATCCACTTTGCAGAACGTCTATGAATTTTAAAATCACAAGTACAGTTATAATTCCTTTCAAGACCCACAAAATTACCTCAAGCACAAACCTTTATACTGGAGGCCAGATCCTCCTGATGCAGAAAATATTCGTGCCCCAGCCTGGATTGTTTTAAGGTTGCACAACAGCTCGACATGCTGCCCTGCTCAATCTGGCTGCAGGGCCCCTTCACCCCACAGGGAACAACTGCCAACAGCTCCTTGGCAGCTGCACTTTGTGCCAGTTGTACCAGCACTGCACGCTTTCCTCAGGCCCTGGGAATGCATCCGGGAGCTTGCAAAAGTCTCCAGTGTCCTTGCCTTGCCTTCTGAGCTCTGGGGACTCAGCTGAGGATCTTCTACTTTGTTTTTCTGGGGTAATACCTTTATTTTCATTTAAACTGGGCATTTGGAAAAAGAAGTGCTCTAACTGTCTCTTAAGGGTCATTTTAGTCATCTGCATTTGGTGTATTTGTGTTCTACTCTTTCAGGAAGATGGGAGGGGCAAAAAAGACGCAATTTTTTTCAGTAAATGCTTTGCAGACAAATATTCTTTATGGTTTGCATTAGGAAGTTGACTTTGGACATATGCTAGAGCTTGGACAGGAATCTAAAATGATTGACAGTGACAAATGGTGATGTACTATTCTAGGAAAATTAGTATATATCTGCTGTGATGAGCTGTAAAGACAGTAATGCTCAAACTTATTTTTCCTTTTAAAAGATCCTTTATTTTTTAGACATACTTTTTTTTGGTGCAGTTGCAGCTGTCAGCACTGACAAGGTTGAATTTACTAATTCATGTCTTCCACTTCTACTCTGTAAAGAAGCTAAATTGCCTAATGAAAAAGCTCCGAGATTAGATTTTCTTTTTAAATAGTGATAATAATAATAATAAAGTGGGTTCTTCATCTATAATTCTAACTTTGATCTGTCCAAGACTGTGACTAGAATGAGTGAGAAAGAGGAAACAAAGAAAAATTATAGCTGTTGTAGTAACAATTTTTTAATATATAAATCCAGTTTCTTTCATGTATTTTCTTTCTTATAGCTGATAATTGCTGAAATACTTTGCCTGCTTTGATTTTTTTCTCCTTGGTTCTATATCTGTCTCTCTATATACTTGTGAAAGAAAACAAATGCATTTTGTTCTTGAGCATTTTGCATCAGAGATTTGTGCATGGCTGGGCGAGTGACTGCCTGTGGCACATAAAGAGTTAATTCTAGATTCGGACTTTTGTATTTCAGGAGTGAAAAATGATTTATCCACTGCCAGGAGCTGATATCTATTGCATCTGTGAAAGTGCATAACTCAAGCAGGTACTAATGTCCCAGGGCAAATAGGGGCCTGGAAATAACAGAAAAACCTGCTGTTAAAATAAACCCAAACAAAAAAACCCACAGCAGACGCACACTGTTAGCAAAACCACTCTTAGAGCTACGGCTGTATCACACATACAGGGATGTCCAGGACAAAAACTGCTTAACTTGGAAATGGCTTTTAATCTACTGTGCCTAGATCCTAGTGTCTAGGATTCAAAAGGCTATGAAAATGCCAAAATCCAGATGACCCTCCTAAGGTTTGATTTGGTTTATTTACAAGGCAAATCTTTTGGTAATGTGACTAGGGGAAGTCCAGTCTAGCCTGAGTGTCTAAGAATACGTGCTACATAATGTAACATGTTAAATGGAAAAATAATACATTAAATGGAAAAATAATCCATTAAATGGAATAGCAGATGTGTTACCTTTATTGTGAAGATCAGGCTGAGAAGACAGTTTCAAGCATCTCAAAAAAGGTTCACATTGCTGAAGATTCTTGAGACTTAATTTTACCCCATATTTTTGCCCCAGTTACATGACATGAGAACATATTTGTTTTTGTTTTTTCAAATCAGACTTTGTTTGAAAATTGTCTTTGTCTGTTTTTGGCAATGAGCTCAACTATGGTCATATCTGAACAAAAACCCCACTATATGATGATTTCTATTGGAACTTTCTGTAAGACTAAGACAAATTTAAAATATATTAGTGGAAATTTGGAGCTCAGTTGGAAATTTGAAGTTCAGGAACAGTTTTGTTCCTTTGCCACATATTTTTTGTGATGTATTTCTGAGTCTTGTTCTTTCAGCATAGAAACCTAGTTTCAAATAAAATTTAAAAAAAAAAATCGGCGATTTTTTAAGAAAATTTCTCAAGGATTTCCCAGGGAAAGTCACCAGAACTAAAGTCACCTTGCTTTGCAAGAACAATTTGACAAGCCAGCATGCCAAGTACATTAGTATCTTTGAACAATTCTCAACTGGTATTTCTGACAGGGGCAATTCATGTTGTGTCAGTGCCAATCCCTATCTCTGCTAATTGGTTGGCAACATTCTATGTTCTGTACACAGTCAAGCTTGGATACAGATTGTCTTGAAGAACTGAACAATTAAAGTGTACTTTTTGTCATTGTTTCTTAAAAAGGGTCAGTTCCAAATACTCCTTTTTCTCTGTCATGGACATTGTCTTATTCGTGAGACAGATTCTGAGAAATTTTCTAGATGTGAAAGTAAAGCTTCATAGGTGCTAATAAATTGATACTCACTAAGAGTAGTGAGAATAGGGTAGTTAAAGGAAAAGCTTGTAACATGGAACTGCTAAAGCTCATCCAAATACAGTCTACTTTGACATGCTGCAATAGATGTCCTCCCTGAATCTACTTCATAGTAATAGTACAGTTAAAGCAGAGAATACTGAAAAAAACCCACTCTGCTAAACAAGGGGGCTTGTTTAGCCTGATTTCCTTCCACAGACTTTACTCAGACAGCTTGCATGAGTAAGTAGGATGTCCTTGTTTTCTGGAAATAGTTTTATAATCAGTTGACCTTCTTGGATATTAGAAAATGTTCATTATTCAGTCACGCATCCAGACTGCAGTTTTGCAGTAAAATGACTAATTTGGAGTGTTGTCTACCGTAAAGCAGAATAGTCAGTATCATGGATATTTTCTTTTGCACCTGCTATTTTCTATCATACAGCTTTGTAGTAATTTCTTTTTGGGAACAGTAACCTACCAAATGCCCCTTAATGAGCTCTGAGTGCCAAGGTGATATGACCCCAGTGTACTTGTCAGCTGTCCCCAGGCAAAGGCTGATTTACATTCACACCAGTCTGCCTACAGAGACAGAGCTTCTGAACCATCTGCCTGTTGTTCACTTTAAATGTAGGACAGATCTACTATGGAGTTCAACTGACTATTTCCTACATATTAAACAAGAACTTGTTTAAAGGTACTTTTTATGCAATTCTCTAAATGAAAAAAAAATGGTGCAGATTGATATATGAGAATGCTTAAACATATATATACTAAGATTTAACCTAGATCAGATGCGGTACCTAGATCTTGTATAGTTCCATATTTTGGGAGTGCTCTAGCATATCCAAAATAAGTCTATACTTTGGTCATGTTGATTTGAAAAATCTTGCAACTGTTAGTCATGAAATATCAATCACATATAAAAAACAATGACTTTAGAGTTGTGTAATGGCCCATAGAGGGTCACAACTTCATTTTTGACTGATCAGGACTTCAAAGGCATCAGAATATGAATATGTGCTCCTATTCATATTGAGAAACACAGGGTATTAATAGTGGGACTGAATGAAAATCTCATCTATAAATAATAATATTCCTATACAAATATTAAACAAAAGAAAGTAAAAGTCTGTTTCAGAGGAAACCAGCTTCAAATGCACATCAAAGCTCCACTGACAGACATCACTCTAATCCTATATTGCTTCTGCATATGTCTTTACTATACACTAGACTCAGTACCATTCACCCTCTCCCTGGCATTAGATTTTCATTCTATATTTAGTTCTTATCAGTTGATTACTGGTGGTTTCTGATAACAACATACTCCCATCTGATGGGGGTACATCATCAGAGGTATCAAGGTTAAGTTTCCTTTCTTTGACCCTGTTGTGCTGCTAAGCATGCACTAACATACAAACCCCTTTTCTTATCTATAGTTTGATTTTGTAGGACTGAACGATGAGAATTCATCGTGTGATAGCAGACAAGCTAAAATATTGTTATTTACTTGTTGACTGACGGTTATACTCAACTCCTCTAATGTTTCCTTGTATCAGTATGAAAGTCTGTCCTCTCATTACCTCATAATTTGATGTGATCTCTTGTCTCTCCCAATTCCCTTTTTAATAATATCAAGACAAGCCAGAAATCATCTCATAAAGTACTCCTACTTTAATTATAACTCAACTTTCCACCTAAAAGCAGAAGTCTGTATTAGAGTCTGTCAAATAGTAAATCTCTGACATTTTCCTTTAAAAAAGAGTTCAAATAGTTGCTTTACTTTGAGTCATCAGTTAGGTTTCTCAGTGAAATATACATATCTGAGATCAAGGCACGTGGTTACACAGAGACGTTAGTACAACATGTAGTATTTTGTTCTCTCCTGTTCCTAAGATTGTTACTTTTTTCCCTATCCTGGCAACTACAGAGCAAAGAGAACCTTTGATTTTCTTTAACACAGACTTGTAGCCCCTCTTAGGGGGAAGGGAGTACCTATTGCTAACTTGAGCAAACAACATTTTTACATTGTGCACAAGACATGATGGGAAGAAAGTAAGGAGAAATTGTGTATGTCCAGGTTTGGATATCACTTTTAAGAATCAAAGTAGTTTCAATTTTTCAGTTTTCTTATTGCTTGAGGGACAAGGAGAGAGAAAGGACACCTTACAAAAGAATATTCCTGATAAATTAGACAGAAAAGGCTCCAACTAAAATGCAATTTTCAATATATAAATTAGGCCAGGGAATAAATGTTTATTTTGCTGGATGAACAGTTGTATAGATTTTGTGCTGGCATTCTGTGTACTGTGAATTTCACAGATTAGTGTCAAAGAAACTCCTAAATTCACTCAGGAGATGAATTTCAGATTTTGACAAAACTTGTAACTAGCCCTAAACAAAATGTTCAGAATGCCCCTTGCTTACACCCCTAAAAATAAATATGACATTCTGTATAATTTTCAGATGGCAATGTTTGTTTTTCAAAACAAATGTACACGCACAGACACATACACAGAACTTGGTTTACCTTAGTTCTGTGTATTTTTGCAAAGGCTGTGATTGTCTCCAGTATGACACCCAGATGCCTTGATTTTGTCCTCCTTAAAGGGTGCAAGTGTGTAACTTCTAATACAGTTGCCTAGAGTTATTGTAAGGTATTGGTGCATACAACAGCTTTAACCCACTTCTCAGAATGAATACTTTGTGAATACAAGGGATGCAGAAGGTAGCAACCACTTCTCTTTCTGGCCACTGGGCTGAGGCTGTGGAAAATTGATATGCAGTTGGATTCTCTCATTTCCTCTGCTCTTATAGTTTGGTTCAGAATGATGGCCCACAAGTGAGAGTAAGCATAAATAGTAGCAAGGAAGTAAGGCATGGAGGCAAGAGGGCAGGTGGTAGCAGCTGAAATGGAAAGCAATGAGGGAAAGACAATCATGCACATACAGTTATACAAACAGACATGTCTGTGTATAGTCCACAGTCTTAAGATCTTACTCCATAAAGCAAGAAAAATTTCAGACATTAATTTTTCCCCACCACTCTCTCCTCATACACCCAAACTAAGATATTACTATTTTACTTCCATTTGAATAGTAATACAAGTGAAAACAACCTTGGCTTCTCAATATTGATTAGCTCTGTGCTTTGAGTATTCAGCTGAGATGATCTCTCTCACATTTCAAGCCAGTGGCAAAGCTGTCAAAACACAGATGACCCAAAATGTTTTACTGTTCGTATAAAATGGAACTGCTCCAGGAGAAGAGAAATAATTATAACAAATGCTTTGCCTCAGTATGTCACCTTCCATGATTCTTTACTAGCCACTGAGCTATTGTGGGTACCTGTTTGGTTACTATGAATGTGAATTCATAGACCATTTTGTTATTCATGAAAGAGTATTTTTGAAGGAATATGGTTATTTCTAAAATCTCTTCATGATCCTTAGTGAGAAGGATGTACTGAAGGTACAGGTTAAGGAGCAAACAGAGGGTTAAAGAGATGATCAGAAAAGCATTGAGTACTTAGCATCAAGTAATCAAAACTTGTTAGTGCAAAAGATTTGACCAGCAGAGCTAAAGGAGAAAGGGGATAGAGCACGGATTGTAAACTTTGCGTAGAAGAAGCTAGCATTTTCAGAAATCCAACAGGTTTGAAGTGTGTTAAGAGTGCTGGGAAGAGAAAAATCCTGGTAGTAACTGTACTATTCAATGAACCTTTCTTTCTGCATCTTGTGCGCTGGATAAATAGATTCCTTTCCCTATACTTTTCCGCAGAGCCAGGTGCTTATATCTCCTGCGGAGAACATGAGAAGTGTAAAAGCCAACTCATGTAGCAGAGAGGAGCTGACTATAGGTTCCCTCGTAAGAACTGTTTAAGATGGTTTCTGATTTCATGTGATGATGACATTTATGTAGAGGTATGCTGGCTTGAGGGCACTTTTTTGCTAAATTCATTATCCAACTATTGACCACATACATAATTCCCCAGTAAAATAGTTCCACTTGTGAAATTGCAAGCAGTGCAATGAAAAGATTGCTTAGGTTTTAAAATCATTATTCTTATGTAAATAGGTAATATTTTTCTTCCTCTAAATTCTTTTAGAAATCTACTTCTTTTCAATTTTATAAAATCTTGTTTAAAATCACAGAATTTTTGAGCTATTTAAATATTTCCATGAATCAGACACAGAAAAAAAATCTTATCTGCTTAATAGTTTTGCATATTACCTTCATGTATTTAGACCATATAAGCTATTACTATTTAAATTTTTAACAGTGTTCTGTAATACTTAGATGGACTTCACAGGTATGTGTGACAATTGCAGCAAATTAAAAGAGGATGAAAAAAATCCAAACTGAAAATGTTACCAAGTGGATAGGTTTAAATTGGTGTCTTATTTGGTTCTGAACTGTGACTAAGAATCGAAGTGGAGAAAATCACCCAAATTTACCCTCCCCCTTAGTCAGTGGTAAGCTTTACAGGACCCTCCCCAAGCCAAATAAGGCCAGGAAGAATGTGCTAAGCACTGAGTGTGCTAAGAATAAAGTTGAACTGGGATGGATAAGGTTACTTTGAACTCTATATTTCATGTTTCCCAACATACTCCCCAAAGAACTGCAATTATGCTGGTGAGGCTGCAGGAGCGTTGAACAGTTCTTTTGCAGTTCTTTTGATTTTTGTTGCTTTTCTGTGCATTCCTGTTTAGAGCTGTGTCCTTTTTATTTGTAGTGTACATGGTTCTGAGAATATTAGAAAAACGTGCTGAAGCTTCACTGTGAGGCATGGTTATTTTTGTTAGAAGCTGATACTTTAGACTGAGCTTTAAGTGTTGCCTCTGGAAGGCCTTGGGTTGCTCTGGGAGGGCCGGATTCTACAGAGGAAATAGACATTTCAGAGTGGCACAAAAGAAGAAGGAACACAATTAGACAAAACAGAGGACCTCCCACCTTCTCATTCTGCAGCTCCTGCAAGAGCCAGTAACCCAGAAGTACCATCTAAACTGCCTCAGTAGACCTTGAGAGTTTTAACAGAGTATCTCTTACCATCATCATGGCCGAGATTACAGCAGAAGGTACAGTAACTATTTTCAAATATAACTAACCAAAAATGATATGTATTTTAACAGTATAATTGAGCTAGCTAGCATGTAAAAATGATTTGTTGCTCTTATCAAATAATACTTTTACTCCAGTATCATTTCATTTTGTTTGCTGGATTTTTTTTTTTTNCATTCCTGTACCCTGAGCTTTTACATTACTGAAGATAGTTCTCTGTACACCACTAAAAATAGCCTTAGTCTCATTTGCAGAACGCCACTGTTTAGGCAGGTCCATTAGAGTGATACAAGAAGGGAATGTGTGACTTTCAGGGGGTTCAACTCTGAAGCCTTTGCTCAAGTAAAGCTTTGGCAGTCCCTTATAACCAGAAATTTGACAAAGTCAGAATAGCTTAGTTTGTTGGCTCTGATTTTTCCATAGGGACCACAGAGTATTTGTGAACTGTACATGTAGTTACTGAAGGGTAAAAGGTTAAAAAACTCTGCAATGCTTATTCAGGCAAACATCTAAAGGAGTCAGTAAAATTGTGCTGAAATGAGTATGCCAGAGCTTGGCCTGTGAGAATGGAAGGGAACTGTATTAACCAATAAATACATATTGTAAAATATGAATGTTTTGGGTACTTTAATGTTTCCTGACCATTCATACTTAAGTACTATTTTAGATGCATAACAATATTTTATCAACTGCAGTCAGACAGGGGATATATTTAAAACACAACCTTCTTTAATACTGAATTTTTTTGTTGAATTTCATTCCAACATTTTTTTGCAGTGTTTATCTGAATTTAATATTGATACTACAAAAGATGCTTTTTAACAGTCTTCTGAAAGTTATTTTTATTCCACTTTTCAAGGTTACATGGTGTTCCAGTGCGTGAAAGCTGTAGCTTTCATCTTCCATTTTTAATTTTTCATACTTGTAGCAGGATTCTGCATTAAGTGCTATTAAGAGTGACCCCCTTTCTTCTAAAGGGTTGATGTTAGGAGTATGTCAAATTGTACAATCATTGCTTGATGTCTGGTTAGCCACAGCAAGGAGGTAATGTGGTTTTTTAATCAGCAAGCGTATGGATCTCTAATTTACTTCTGGCTGCAAATACTGCCAAAACAGGTGTCTCAGTCTGACAGCCATAATGCAAGTACTAACACGAGTTTGTTTGGATATTCTTTACTAGGCTTATTGGAAATATTGGTTGTTTTGTAGTTAATATCAGGGAAATCTGTGGAATAACCAAATTAGCAAGATTTTTAGTCCAAAATTAAGAGTAAAAGCAGAAGACTTTTCAATCACTCTAGTAGAAGAACCATATAATTAGTTTAGTTTAGTTTAGTTTAACTTAGGTTTGTTTTCACATATTTGGAATGGACTTATGTTGATTGACTCATTTTTAAACTCTGTATCCATGAGATGGAAATTTTACTCATGGAAGAAAAGTAAGAATTCAGCCTGAGGCAAATGTTTCACTGCAGTTTATTTTCCTCTGGGGCTAGTACTGGCACTCACAGTCTGAAAGTTTAGATATAAACTTCAGCAATATATCGTTTGGATAAATAAAAAGCTATTAAAATAACTGTTGCTTCACAGAATTCCTTTTTTATAATTTTTTTTTGCATACTACATCCCAATCCATGATTTACTGGGGTCTTTGTGACTTTATTACGGTTAAAACACTTGCTCCTTGGGAACAAGTGTTAACTCTTAACTCTATTTTGCTCTGTCAGTGAAACATCAACCAGATTGTCGGGCTCCTTGCCTTTTGGGGTACCATGCTAACACATCAGAGAGCCAGGCACAGCAGGTTTCAGCACTGCCATGGTCAGTGTGGTTGCTTGTTTAGAGAAACAGCCCAGCCCTGGCAGATTGTGTTGGTGCACATCTCAGGTACCTTTTCCTGACGGCCCATGTCAAGACCATAATCTATTCAAAGATAGATGAACAGGGACAATGGGGAGCTCTTTCAGGTCAACATCATGATAGTGACAATGAGACAAAGTTGCTTAAAAATGTAGCCACAGAGCAATGTTCCTGCCCTGTCTACTTCCATCTCAAGCCATATGCACTACCTACTCTCTTCCAAAGCTGCAAATTGTTAGTTGCAGAAATATGGTGAAATGTACACTGTGAAAACAGAATGAGATCTCTGAAGACAGCAATTTATAAGTGTCCTTAGAAAATTGGCATGACCTATATCTCCTGCTGTCAAGTATTTAGGAGAAGATTCCAAAGGATTATCTTCAGCATTCTCCTATTACATGGCATTGCAGTTGCAGAAATACACTATTAAAAAGTGGAAGTCCTTAAAAGTGTGCAAAAAAATCTCAGCACAGATATTAAGTACTCTGTCTTTGCAACACTCTCGGGATCTAATATTAGTAGTATTATCAAAATATTAATATTAATTAATATTATTTGTATTATTATTGTTACATTTAAACTGTTATTTAGTATTCTTGTAATGGTGAGGATCTTTGCTGTGATTCAGTTAAGAGATTGCCTGGAAAGCCTGTAAACTATGCTACTAAACTATGAAAGTCTGTAACTATGCTACTTTGCTGTGTTTATGAACACAGGGATTGTACTGGACTTGGTGGAGGATGTAGTTCACAGAGTCATAGAATATGACAAGTTGGAAGGGACCCACAGGGATCACTGACCATCCCCAGGAGTCACACCATGTTCCTGAGAGTATCATCCAAACACTTCTTGATCTCTGGCAGGTTTGGTGCTGTGACCATTTCCCTGGGGAGCCTGTTCCAGTGCCAAACCACACTATGGGTGAAGAACCTTTTTCTGATATCCAACCTAAACCTCCCCTACAGAGCTTCAGACCATTCCCTTGGCTCTTGTCACTGGTCACTGCAGAGAAGAGATCAATGCCTGCCCCTCTCCCCCTCACAAGGAAGTTGTAGACTGCAATGAGGTCTCCCCTGAGTCTCCTCTTCTCCAGGCTGAACAGACCAAGTGACCTCAACCGCTCCTCCTATGGCCTCAAGGCCCTTCACCATCCTCTTTGCCCGTCTTTGGATGCTCTCTAATAGCTTAACATCTTTCTTATATTGCAATGACCAAATCTGCATACAATATTCAAGGTGAATAGTGCAGAGCAGAGCAGGACAATACAGTCCCTCGACCAGCTGGTGATGCTTTGCCTGATGCCCCCCAGGACACGATTGGCCCTCCTGGCTGCCAGGGCACTGCTGACTTACCATTTGACTTATCATTGATCAGGACACCCAGGTCCCTTTCCATGGCACTGCTTTCCAGCATCTCTTTTCCCCATCCGTATGAACATCCAGGGTTACCCAGTCTCAGGTGCAGAATCTGGCACTTCTCTTTTTGAACTTCATATTGTTGGTGATTGTCCAGTCCTCTAATTTGTTGAGGTGTCTCTGCAGGGCCTCCCTGCCTTTAAGGGAGTCAACAGCTCCTTCCAGCTTTGTGTCAACTGCAAACTTCCTTAGTGTCCCTTCCAGTCCTGTGTCCAAGTAATTTATGAAGATGTTGAAGGAGCACAGGGCATAAGATGGAGTCCTGTGGAACCCTGCTAGTGACAGATCACTAGTCTGATATTACTCCATTCACTATTACCCTCTGTGCTTGACCCATGAGCAAATTGCTCACCCACCACATGATGTGTTTATCCAGCTGTGTGCTGGACAGTTTGTCTGAAAGAATACTGTGAGAGACAGTATCAAAAGTTTTACTGAAATCCAAATGGATTGCATCAACTGACTTCTCTTGATCAACTAGGTGGGTTACCTTGTAGAAGGAAAGGTTTGATAAGTAGAACTTTCCTTTCATGAAGCTGTGCTGGCTGTGACTGATGGCAGTATTGTCTTTCAAGTGTTTTTCAATGCTTCCAAGAGTAATCTTTTCTGTAACTTTACCAGGCACTGAATAAAGACTGACAGGCCTGTAGTTTCTGAGGTCCTGCTTCTTGTCCTTCTTGAAAACTGGGTGCCAGTTCCAAGTCAGCTGGGTCCTCTCCAGATTTCCAAGACTACTAAAAAATTATTGAGAGTGTTGACATCAGTCAGCCCTTTGAGGGTTCTTGGATAAATACCACCAGGCCCCACACATTCGTAGGGATCCAGCTGAAGCAGCAGTTCTGCACAGTTTCAGAGTTGATTGGGAGTTGATCATTCTCTTGCAGTCATGGTCCTCCAGCTCAGGGCACTGAGATTCCCTTGGTCCATCATCTATGTTGAAGACAGGAGCAAAGAACAAACACCTGTGCTCTGTCTCCATCCCGGTTTGTGAGGTTACCATCCTCATCCTGCAATGGGCCAATGATATTGCTATACTACCTTTTGGCATTACTGTATTTGAAAAATCTCTTTTTATTTCTCCCATATTTCTGCACAGCTTCAAGTCCAGTTGAGCTTTGGCAGCACAGATTTTCTTCCTACAACTGGAAGAAGCATCCCTGAATTCCTCCCATGTCACTTGACCTTGAGACTCTCACCTCTGAGAAATGGCTTCTACCAATGTACTGCTTAATCTGTATGTGCACAGTAGCTCCAGCAGCAGCCCTGTAGTTGGTCCTTTCTAGTCCAATCTCCTGTAGGTCACAGTGCAAGGTTGATGGCTTTCCCCTGACACTTTATCCTCCCACTCAGGGAAGAATAACAGAAATTCAGCTCTGCTTGCTGCAATGCCCTGGAGACTGTGCACTGATCTAATCCAGAGAGGTAAGGAGAGGAGAAAGACAAGGTTTCTATGCCAGCTGTTTGTCTGCCACGACTTATTTCTCCAGTGCAGCAAGAGAGTAGCAGGAGTCATATAGAAATATGACAATGAGCTACAGTTTGGTCCTTATTTTGCTGCTGAGAGTTGTGCAACTGCACATTTCCTCTGTCTGGGAGCAGGCTGCAAGGAGAGAGCATAGCCCTGAGGCCACACATAGCTTGTCAGTGACAAAATCAAAATTAGCTTCTGGATTTCGATCCTTTTCTCAGGCTAGTTGACAACTACAAACAGTTTCAAGATTTAAACCATTTCAAAAGGTGAGATCTGTATGCTTGAAGATTAGTAGACATGAAACTAATAATGTATGAGAAATATCATACAAGAACCAGCAGGTAAAATCCTAATCACTTTGTGAGTGTGATGGCCAGAAGCTAACAGTAGTATCCAGTTGGCAAAAAGTTAACAAAGTCACACTACAGGCAAGAGGAAGATAGGTACTTCTCATGGTAATTCATGAGTTGCTGCTAGAGGTGCTAGTTGTGCTGATTGCAACAGAGGCTTACATGAATAAATTAGATTAGATGATTCATTTTGATGGCATATGAGGTGTTTCCTGCCCTTTAAACATATGAGGTGTTTCCTACCCTTCAGTCAGACTGCTATTTAAGCTTGGAATTAGGAGATTTCTATAGAATTCATTTGCATCTAACCTGTTTTCAAAATGAAAATGTCTTCTTTTTCTGGCTTTCAGTATTGGCGAGGAAGCAGATAGTATACCTTTTACAACAGGGTAAGGAGAACACAACAATTTTAGCAATGATTTTTTTAAGGAATCAGTCTGCTCTTGTTCAGAACTACCAGTAAAGTGAACAGCCTAATTACACAGAGACAAAAGTCACCTAACCCATGTCTGCCCACAAAAAAGTCTTTGTGCAGAACAAATTCTCACTGAGATTCCTTAAAATTTGTATTCCTCTGTGACTGTTGGCCTGGACAACTGAGCTGGTTAATTTGGCTCTAGCCTTGGTGCTTTCTCACAGCCTGTTGAGCAAAATGTGAGGCCAAATTTACTAGCTTAAGTTTTAGGTTTAAGAATTTGTGGACGATGCTATTCACAGCTGATACAGTGTCTATGTATGTTCAATTGGTACAGGGAAACTCTTACAAATCATTAGCTCAGGTAGCCCCTTTGAAAGTTATCTACCTGTGGGCAGCAGGAAGACTTAAAACCTATAAACCAGAGAGCTAAGGTGTTAGTCCAGGATGGGCTGAAAGTTTGTGCATAAAGTTAACTTCCATTTACCTGTGGGCAAACAGCTGGGCTGTAGGTCTGAACATTTATTCCTTTTTTAAAAGAACCTTGTGCTCACAAGTATTTGTAACATATTTTAAAGTTACTTATATAATGAGAAATGTGTTTAAAATCCTAGTACTGTGTTCAAGTCATTGGGGAGATCAGTTACTACTCCTTTAAAAATGAAATCTGTGCAATTACTTACTTTCTCACAAGTCCCAATCTACAGCTTCAAGTACCTAAACCTTGAAAAAAAGTATCTGGTCTGTAAGTATTTTGAGTATTTTTACCCATTGCCTACAATGTAACTGCTGAATAAGAGGTAGATTCATGCTGCTTTTACTGCCCTGCTCTAGAAGGCAGAAACTTTTCTAACTTTTAGTTTAAAACATGTTTCATAATATAGGTCTGACTTTATTTCAGGACCTAGTGAGGACAGAGAAACCAGAATTACCCCATTTGAAGAAGGCCATGCAATTACAGAAATGAAAAATATTTTATTTTCTTTCTGATGCTGATATTTGCTGGTTTCTTTTCTGTTTAAAATATTGAGCTACTGAAGACTAGTCATTTTACCAAGTTTTTAACCATATTTAAAGTAGTGGAGAGTGGATTGCTTTAAATCAAAATGATTGAAAAATCTTGATTGATTAAAACACCAATCACAATTTAAAGTAACAACAAGGAACCTGGATTTCAAAAGAGTAATTTTATGTTTTTCTACATATGTTCTCTTTCATTCTTTTTTGCAAAAGAATGGAAAATAGACACTGATTCCTGTTAGCTGATTACTAATATGATAACTGAATACAGCCTTTCTCACTAAAATTCTGCCTTTTACTCTTAGAAAGTTAACCTGAATATCTGTCTATTAAAAAAAATCTCTATCTTGTGAGCCATTTATCCAGATTCTTAGTTTTTTCATGGGATTTTTTTTGTTGCTTTTTTTTTTTGTGATAGTAGAGAACAGTGAATGGTACATTTCTATTTTGCTAGATAATGATTTCATTTTTACTTGTGGTTTCTGTCAAGCTTCATTAGGATGTAAATTGGAATTAAATTAAAACGATGCAAACCCAGCATTTAAAAATTGTTTATTTGCATATTGCAAATGTATATATAATGCTATTTTTCTAATATAATTTCTAGTCACTGCATCCTACAAAAATATATAACTGATAGAGCTCGTTTTCTTCCATGTAATGTTTATTCATAGGTTAGAGGGGAAAAAAAAACACAACATTTTTGCTGTTTTTAAAAAATTACATCTTGATACACAATAAGACAATAATTGAATTCAAATAGTAACATAATTTGAATTAAAAACACATTCTTTGTATTTGAAAACAGGCTATACTCCCCCAAAAAGCTATCTTAATTTAACTGCATCTGCCTACCCAGTCATTTCCAACAGTTCAGTGATTTCTTTAACAATTTGCACTACTATAATGGCTTGATCACAAATTTTTCATTTAAATAAAAGTGATTTTAATAGATAATAGTGTAAAATTTTAGTACTGTGAAAGTGTGGCCCTTAGCACAGGTTTTCTTAATTTCACATTTAATTTTTGAAAGGTGTTTTTCTAAAGACATGTGAAAAAACCTAGGTTATGATTCAAAAAGAAACAAAAATTATATTCCCCACCTTGCCCCCCTACAGAATAATTTTAGTGGGTCTTAAAAAAGAGGATTGTTGAGGATTAATATTCAAATATCTTCAGGTAGGTGTAAAAGAGGAACACAGTTTTCTTTTATACAATACTTTCACATTAAAGTAAGACCAAATCAAAGGCATGGTCAAAGAGAACTCACAGAGAGGGGCAGGCTTAGTATCCTTAGTGGTTTACATTGACAGACTGGACTACTAATACAGTACATGAAGTAGATAAGCAGATCTAAACTGTAAAGTCACACCATCGAAAGACTTCAGCTATGGACAGCCAGCTTTTTATCCATATGATCCCACTGTCATGTTCTCTTGCCAGCTTTAAGCATTTTTATGGGAAAATATGATTTATTTAATAGCTTAGTCTTAGTCCTGTGCCTTTATATAAATCTTTAGTGCATTGAAACAGACCATTCAGACTTTAGATCCCTGAGCAGGAGTGTGTTTAAGCTGTATGTGGTCAAAAGGGATCAGCAAGATTTAGCTTCTACTATTTTTTCTTAATATGTGCCTACAGCACAGTTGATTTATGTAAGAAAATCTATTTCGAGAATTATGAAGCAAATAGATGGCTACCAAATCTTTGAATAATAGTAGAGTTAGAAACACCAATAGGTAGCAGAGATACCAGATGACACTGCTGACAGATCTTGTCCTGTCTCATGTTCTGTCCTTTTCTTCGTAATCTCGGATACTTCAGCTTTTTTCCTCTATAACAGTTTAACTTTTCCTCTTCCTCTTTTCCTCCCTCCTTCAAAATGTGTTTAGATAATACTGCAGGTAATATTCAGGAGATGTAACTCTGGTCACTCCTCTAAATGTAGGTTATTGAAGTTATTGATTTTTTATTATTATTATTTCTTTTACCCCGAACAGTCCACATGCTAAAGCTCACTTCATTTATACTTTCAGTCAGATCAGTTCAGTTGCTCAAGATCATGGTCAGTGATAGGCTTTGGTCTTAGAAATCAGAATGAAAGAGCTGTCACTTTAAGTCTTGAATAAGCTTCACTCGAGTCTTATGGCTGATTTGGCTTTTTTTTAGAATAAGTCTGACAGCACAGAATGCACTTGTATCTGGCCTAAAAGTTCTGCTTGGTGCCATGCAGACACTTACCATAAGAAAGGAGAATATTGAATGTCAGGCTCAGGAAGACTTTCTCACTGGAGAAGTCTCCTCTTTCTATCTTCAAAGATAGTTTTAAAAAATCCTTTACAAATATGTAATGAGTAAAGACCTGCTACTCCCTGTACATGCTTATATTCTCACAACTTCAAAAATATCTCTGTACCTTTGCCTGGAGTCAAATTGTCAAAGGCACAATGAATCTAAGCCTTTGTAGCCTCCTTTGATATGTAAATGAACTCAATTTTTCCCTATATTCCGTTATGTAGATTTAAGTTGTCATTTTCTATGCATGTCAGGAAGGCTAAATCTTGTGTCAATCTTTGTTGAGAGGCTATTCACAATTAACACAATTACCATAAATATAGCTTTCTGGCAACTATTTTACTGTTTTAGAGTCATAATTTAATACATCTATTCAAATGTTAAGGTCCTTATTTTTCATTGACCTTTTCCTCCTATAGCAGATAGGACCTTAATTTTGAATTCAGGTCTATCCACGTGACTCTTACTGGAGTTAGCTGTATTAGTGCACGAACATATCTGATGCAGGATACAACTTAACATCCCTAAGAGCTGATATCATATGTATATGATACAGTTCAGGCTATATACATTTCACAGTTTTATAGCACCAATATTGAAACTGTAATTTCAGCATAAATGTATTATAATGTCAATTGCTTTTTTTTAAAGGAAATGTTCAAGCCCTGCTCCTAGGAATTTGCTCTATCACCATTCATGATAGGATTAAAAAATGTGAGCATTTTATAAGGAGATATCTGAAGTTAGACTCACCCCTTTAAATATTTGCTGTTGATTTGGTTTGTTTTGGCTTTTTGTTTTGGTTTTGTTTATTGTTTTATTTTTGGTGTGGTTTTGTTGTTGTTTTCATGGTTTTTGTTGTTGTTGTTGTTGTTGGTTTGGAGGTTTTTTACCAGGAATGTGTATTATATATTACATACTATGTGTATATTATAGCGAAAGATCTGTGATAGATGTTGAATGCGAACTCTGTCTGCCTGGGGCAGCTACATCACTAAATGGCTGACTGCATCCAGTGAGTTGGAGCAGAACCACTACGTACTCTGCTCTTAATTTGTCTCACAACCTGTAGAGTCAATGAAGATCTTATTTTAGTAGTGAAGTGAATTTTGAGAACAAAGGTTTTCTCCTGTTCAAAAATGCAAAGGGCTCAAAAAAGGTTTTTTTTTCCTTTTTTTTTTTTTTAATCAGTAAATATATTTGATAAAGTTTTCACTTTAGTAAAAGGCAGGTCAACCTAGAATTAAATACAAGTGTGTTTGGTTGTTTGGTTTTTTTTCCTCAGAAACAGTAGCCCTGTTATCAAATACTCAAGCAGAATTAATCCATGTGAGATACATCTATCCTAAACTGCATGTCTTGCTTTATCTAAAAGTCACCTGAAATGCCCTAGAGAATGTAATGCTGTACTCTACTGTTAGTAAACCAGATGAAGTGATGAATTTCTAGATCAGTAACAGCCAAAATTCTCCCAATTTACTCTCTCTCTTCCTTCCCCTTCCAGAAATAAATGCAGTGGGGTCCTCTGCCCAGACACACACCTTCATGCCTATTCCTTTCATTTATCACAAGTGAGATATCTGTAGATTTTGTAATACAACGTAATTATAGTTTGTCTGCAAGCTGTTATTGAACCAGAAGTGTCCAGTGATTTGTTGTTGTTTTCTTCTAGTGATTTATACAGAGCTCATGTAAGAAAGATCACAAGGGAATTTTGCTAGATCACCATTACTCTAGAAAGAGGGAAACTTTGGAAATTATGGGGAAAACAGCTACAAATATGTAAGAATGCAATTTCAGAAAAGCTTTGCAAAGTTAGGTACAAATACTGATGAAGATACAGCACACATTTAAAATTAAATGTGATTTCAAATGTGCATGTGCAGATATTAGTGCACTGGGAAGGGGAATGTGGAATGTTACCAGAGTTAATGAATTATGAAAATTCTAACTGTAGAGGGAAAACAATGATGAGGGCTAGGTTTTCGTCTTAAAAACTAATAAGTGGGAAGTTCTTTTTAAGAATATATTTTCCACCGCTTCATTCATCACTCAGGATATGCTAGTACATTTCACACTGTGAAGTGCTAAAGGCAGTTTCACAGCAGAGGTACAAATGACTAAGATAGTTTCATAACAATGTTTCTATCCACTCTTCAGTGTGTCATCCAAAGCATAGAAAATCAGAAATAATGCCACATTTGTGGAGGCTGCTAGAACCATAAAGTGGAACTGGATCTATTTGTTTTTTCCCACAGTAATGCCTAGAGGTCAGGACTACATTGGGCTAATCACTTTACTTCATGCAGGCAGAAACAGTCTCTATGCTAGAATCTTAAAGTAATTCAAACATTTAGAGATTCTTCAATTTCCTTAATATTTTAAAGTCTTTTTGTAAATAATTCTAAGCTTTGATTTTCTAGTGAGGTAAATATTAAACTATGCAACTGTCTAAAAGCACCCTCACTAAGTTCACGGACAACACCAAGTTCGGTGGGAGTGTTGATGTGCTGGAGAGTAAGAAGGCTCTGCAGAGGGACTTGAAGAGATTAAATAGGTGGGCCAAGGTCAGTGGAATGAGGTTCAAGAAGACAAAGAATTGTGTCCTACACTTCAGCCATAAAAACTCTATGCAGTGTTTTGGGCTGGGGGAAAAGTGGCTGCAAAATGGCCCAGAACAAAAGTACCTGGGGTTGCTGATTGACAGCAACTGAACATGAGCCAGCAGCATGCCCAGGTGTCCAAGAGGGCCAGTGACATCCTGGCTTTTATCAGAAATAGTGTGGCCAGTCGGACTAGGAAAGTGATTGTCATTCTGTACTTGGCATAGATGAGGCTGCACCTCAAGTACTGTGTTCAGTTCTGGGCCCTGCACATCCATGTAGGGTGCTGGAGTCCAGAGAAGAGCAATGAAGCCATTGTAGAGATTGAGCCCTATGAGGAATACCTGAAGGAACTGGGGTTGTTTCACCTAGAGAAAAAAAGGTTCAGAAGGGACCTTATCACTCTCTATGACTATCTGAAAGGGTGTTGTAACCGGCGGCGGTCAGTCTCTTCTCCCAGGCAACTAGCAACAGGAAAAGAGGACATAGCCTCAGGCTGCACCAGGGGACATACAGGTTGAATGTCAGGAGGAATTTCTTCATGGAAAGGGTAGTTAAACGTTGGAATAGACTGCCTAGGGAGGTGGTGGAGTCACCATCCCTGGAGGTGTTCAAGAAGCAACTGAACATGGCACTTCATGCCATGATCTAGTTCACAAGGTGGTGATTAGTCAAAGGTTGAGCTTGATGATCTCAGAGGTCTTTTCCAATGTAAATGATTTTGTGATTCTGTGATTAAATTATTGAGAATATTTTTTGTGCTCACCTGTGCTTTTTTGATATATAAACCACACTTTACACATTCTGCTTGCTGACTGGGTTTTTTACAAGACCCAAGGAAAAAGAAAAACAATTACTACACTCCTCACTCTGCTGGAGATGGTCACAACTGGTGGGCTTCAGGACATATGAGATTCCTCACTACTCTCTGGCAGAGCTATTTGCAGTAAGGTGCCTCTTCTCCCAGTGCTGGATGGCTATAGTGGTCCCATGTCCCCAGGTGCAAGGAAGAGGGCAGCTGAGCCCATGCTCCCCATAGGCACATATCACTCCAACCCAGTTTCATTCCTCACTTTCCACACCTTTGGTCTTCCCACTAACCATGCCATCTATTAAATTCCTAGTTCTGCTGTCTCAAATCAGTTCTACGTCAAGAAGAAGAGACAGCAACAGTATTTCTTCCTTCTTGTACTCACAGTGCTTTTGAGTTTATTCTCAAGAATCAGAAATATTCATGTTCTGAAATAATTTTTCAACATAGCAGAAATTTGTCTTAGATATTGCAAACTTTATGCAAAATTTTAACTAACCCTGTCCATTTTTCTCTCTATGGTAATAAGACACTGAGATGTGAAAGCAACATAATGTTTATTTGCAAACATCATGAAGTTGCAACCATTGATTCATTGTATCTGCAAACTCTGCCACTTTCCCCTCCATTCATCAAGCTGTTTATATATTCTTGGAATTTGTCAAATGTAAATACAATTTTAACTTCCAGATGCTCCTTCTTTTCCAGAAAATGCCAAGGTAGGCAGATATGAATTATATCTTCTCTTGAAAATAGATGTACATTGGTTGCATTGGAACAATTCCAGTATCAGTGTTGTCCCACTGGAGGAAGCAGCTGTTTTCCAGGTGAAAGTATTTAACTAGGAACAAGAAAAAGCACCTTATAATGCTACTATGTGTCTGTTTTCTAGCCCAGAAATCTCATTTTCAGGCAATTCCACACCTCCTTGTTTTTCTGTGTTTATGTAAATAAGCAGGAAGGGACATCTTTCCCCTTGTCCCACACAATGTCTGCAAAAAATTATGCAGAAGTCTGAATTCCTGGTCTTGAGGGCACACAGGACATAGAAAGTGGTTATGATTAATATTAGGTCCTTGTGTTAAGGATTAGAAAGGAATAGTGGAAAAAAGCTTATATTAGTAAGTCCTTCAAAAATTCTCCAGATCTTCTTCCCTCCCTGCACTACTAATTTTCTCAGATACCTGGTGAACAGCTTGTAGTTCACTATGCAATATGGAAATCTATCTCCCACCTGAAAAACACCCACCCACACCCACACACACACAACCAAAAAAACACTAGCATGATTCTTTTTTGATTATTTTTTTTTTGCACAAGAATATGTACCTATACAAACGAAATGTGTGAGGTGTGCTAAAAAATGGAGCATTTACAAAAGCTTGTGTAGTCCTGGTTGTACACCATTTTCCTCTTTCTCATTTCAGTTCTCATCTTTGAATGTAAGCAATACCAAGGCTCTGTACCTTCTCTTTTAGAGTGATCTTTACTTAAGTACTTAAATCAAACACAAGCTGCAATGTTAATACATTTTAAAACAGAATATTCTGTGTATTCTGCAGACGGAGAAAGGAAGGTGTTAAAATTTTCAGGCTTAGTTTACTTCATTAAGAACTGCATCCTGTCTTAAAGTTTAGGTGTGAAATCACATTGTAAACTTCAGAAATTGTACTTTTGAAAGACTATTTTAATATAATAGTTGTCTCAATAGTTTCTTCACTAAAACTTTTTTTTTAGTTGACTTTAAGGAATACACAAGTGAAATTCACCTTCCTGTATATTCACTTAAGTTAGTGATTATAAAAACTCAGCTAAAATGTTCATCTTTTTACAGGATACATTCTCAATACTCCTCTTGAAGATATCATTAAAAGTTTTTCTCTATCTCAGTCCTATTTTTATTCAATTTTTTGTTTTTATTGTAAACCCTTCAACATTTGTGGACTCATTGAATATGTCCAGTCAACATCTTTGAAATCACTATAGTTTCTATTGTTGCTAACAAAATCCTTGTTGTCTTTAACGTTTTGTTGAGAATAATTTCACTTTGTCTAATTATATGTCTTCAAAAGGCATATACACTTACGTAGGTATTTAATGAAAGTTGCCAGCATGAAATATCTTAAATCTCTGAATTTAGTTTTGGAAAATGTTCACATGTTTTCAACCACAGTCAGAACTTGATATTTGTTTACTTTCAATCTTTCTATTTCTTTTACGCCTTTCATTATTTTAATTGAAAGTATCAAAGTTTCCTGCTACATTAAATGTAGAAATATGACCTTTTAGTCTCACAGTGATTGAAGAGCACATTTTCAATTGTTTTGAATAAAACTAGAACTGCAATAGTGTCTCATCAGCTGAAAAAGAAGAATATATATTCTGTGTGAAATCTCATATTTTTAGTTCTTATTATCATTCAGTACCTTTCTGATTTACTTTGGTTGCAGAAATATAACTTTTGGGTTGGGTTTTCAACTTGCTTAGATGCCAGAGCAGTGAAATGGGAAGATAAAAGCATCATAAATTATTTTATACTTCATTGATTTTATAACCAAAATTTCAAGAACACTTTTTTGGAAATAGATATGAAAAATGTGAACTTCCCAACATACAGACTATTCGTTTTCTGTGGATCTCTTGTACAAATACTATTTTCATGGCTTGTGTGCTTCTGAAGGCATCATCAGAATTTTTTCTGTATAAAATTGCCTGCCAAAAATTCCATTATATCAATCTGTAAGTGCTTCAGCATTCTAACTCTTTTAATCCATACTTCTTTCTGCAAAGAAGTAGCTCCTGACTAAAGGTGACATGAATTGAAGTATCAGCTGGGACAGAAATACATTGCACATGTTACGAATCTTGACCATTTTTTTCTGTGACAAGTAGATCTCTTACTTTCTTGTACTTGTAGAGTTGTTATCAACATTGTCAGTATTTGGTCATGGGAATAGTGACTTTAACAATCCCCTGATGTCTAATGGTCTTCTATTTCCATTTGTGTAGTTGTTTGCTAGGGAATAGCATCCCCTGAGGAATGAATAACTGAGGGACTCTGTCAGGCTATAGTCCACCAGATCTGAACATTTCTGGAAATGCAGGGAAGAGAGTCTATCCAATGCCTGCCTATTTGGTGCAAAGGAAAATATTCCAATTCTCTCTCATAACATGTGTCTCATGAATGCCCCTTAAAAGCTAATACTGCTCCTGCCCCAATCAGCAAGATGAGTTCAACGAACTGTTGAACTGGACTGTTGATCAGGCTCAGCTGTATATAAGGCTGATGTCTTATTTAAGTCTTATCTCAGACAACACTTTTGTCACAGTTCCCAGTGATGGAAGAACCCTAAAGACACTTAAGCTTTTCTCCACTTACCTGTCAGAAGTACCCTCTTTGAGCAGGTCCTGGGGAGTGGACAGAATGCTGTGCAGTATGTAAGTAGATAGAGATCATTGAGAACATCATCCTATACAGTTTATTTCACACTTCCTATGTGATACTCAGCCTAAGGTTTAAATAAAGCACTAACTTAAACAAAACAAAACAAAACAAAACAATCCTAAAACAAGCAAACAAACAAACAAGCCCCAGGAAAACTAGCAAGCATAGTACAATGTCTTATAGCCTTTTTCTATTTCATATTGTGAATTCTATTCACTATTACTGATTCATTTATATTAGATATCTTTTGTGTCTATTCTTGTCTTCTAACATAAGAGTTTGATAGCATTTGGAATGTATTGTAGTTTTGGGGGGATGAATTGTGTAACTGAATAAAAGATTATCAGTTACATGACCATAAAAACATAGTAAATGTAAGCTGTAAGGCTGAAATATTGACTATAAAGTAAATGTTCATTTTCTATAAATGTGAAAGTATGCATTTTTTGTGTATTAGCACTTATCTAATTACAGCTGAAGCTGCACTCTATTGATATAATAGGAAAGGAAATTAATAAAGAAAGGTTAAATGATGAATGAGCCTTTGGCCATAATGTAACAGCCAGCAAAATCTTGCAAACATGTAGGCAGAATAACTAAGTAACTCTCGAAAGCTTTATTAAAAATTTAGAAAGTACCATCAATTTCTACATCTGCAGAGGACATCTCTAGTCTTTTCTTTATACTAGCAAAGTTATGAGTTGAGACTGCTGTACTAAAGAAATATCAGTTAATTTCTTGAAAGTTTCCTGAAATGAGAAAGCAACAATAGCTTTGGTGTTAAAAATCCAAGAAAGAAATGTTCAAGAAACTTTATGCTTATGCTGAATGTGTATAAATGGCTTAAAAAGAGGGCTTAAGAAGACAAACAACTACACTCATGGGAAGCCTGTGATATGTTTAACATAAACACTACACAATGTAGAGGAGCAGTGAACCAAAAGTTAGAACAGGAGACCCAGGCTCAGCTCTGTCTCCTACCAGTCTTCCAGTATGGTCTTCTCTCTTCCTATGACTGCTCCATTGCTTCCTTTCTTCAGAAGCAAAATAATATGGCCTTTTATCAGAGTGTGAACTAGAGGGATAATAAATGTTAGGAGACTAGGGGCAAATGAATCCAGATTTGAAGATCTGTAAAAATATGCAGAACAGAACTGCACATTTTTAATATGACCTGTAACTATGTTAACAGGAAAAGATTGTGTTTATATGGACATATTTGAGTGCCATTAGAAGATTTGTGAATAGAGGACAGGTAGTTTGAAGACAATACCAGGTTGAAAAAAAAATGTTCATTCAGCTATTATCTCTGTTTCATTGATATGGGTTTTTATGTTGTATGGAAAAGAGTGAGATGAAACCAGGACAAATATGCGTAAATATCCTTTTCATGGTTGAACTTCAGGCACAGGTATGCAACTTTGTTCTTCTCTTTTCTAGTCAGAGAGTGGAGCACAAAAGACCTAATCTTGGGGCAAGATTCCAGGAATATTGTAGAGGTCCTGCAAGTGTCTGATGTTCATGCAAGACACTCAAGCTGGCTGGAAACTTTGCAGCACCTGCTACTACTGTGGGCTAGGAATACTGGAGCTCCTACTATATGGATCTGCTCTACAGAGAATGTGGGGAGGTGTGACAGCTTGTGAAAGTTAGCAGAATGGTTTTGTGATGACTTTGTACATGTTTACAGCAGATGTTAAAGATTAGTTGATTTAGAATGCATGGGAGGAAGTAGGGAAACTAACATTCCAGCCAGGTCAAAATTTTTCCCTGATGTAGCTCACTTTCTGTTCCAGTTAGCAATAACAACTTGGAGGGGCCATCTCAAGATGGTGTTGTTTTTTGGGGATTTTTTTTTTTTTAATTTGGAAAAAAATATCTTGAATGCAGACATGGGAACTGAAAGGCAACGAATTTCAGAAATATTCACATTCCAAAAATGTAAGCAAATAGATTCCCCTTCCATACACAGCATTTTTTTTTGTCCAGAAAAAGAAACTCAGAGATGTTTCAATACTTTTGTTCCATTTTTATCCTAATTAGAAAAATGCAAAAAGAGTCAATTAAAATGAATGATAAATTTGCAACATTCTATGTTGGTGAAGAGTTTAGAGCACAAGAAATCTTATGAGGAGCAGCTGAGGGAAACAGGTTACCTGAAAGGAGGTTGTAATGAGGTGGGTGTCAATCTCTTCTCCCAGCAATGGTCAAGAGGAAATAGCCTCAGGCTGTGCCAGGGGAGGTTTAGGTTGGATATTAGGAAAAAATTACTTCATGGAAAGGGTTGTCAAGCACTGGAACAGGGTGCCCAGGGAAATGGTAGAGTTACTCTGCAGGTCTTTAAAAGACACGTAGATGTGGCTCATGCAGGGACATGGTCTAATGGTGGCCTTGACAGTGCTGAGTTAACAGGAGGACTTAGGGATCTTAAAGGTCTTTTCCAACAAAAATGATTCTATGATTCTATGCTCTGCCCAGGAATGTGTAGTTTGAATTTTTTTTCTAGAATTTGGAATCTTATATTGTTAAGATAATTTCACAAATATATCTCTCATTAGACAATATTTTTATTTCATGTATATTGTAAACACATAAGCTTATAATTAATGGATTCTGTTAACCTGTTTTGGTTTATGTGTTTAGAAGCTTAACGTAAGTAGGATAAAGAAATATTTTAGACATATTTTATGTAGATAGGTTTTAAAAATAAATTTTCTCCTGTTTTTGCAGTCTTTTAATTTAGAGAATATTTTTTATTTTTCCTGTCACTGAATATGTTTAAAGGACTGCTAGCCTACAAGTAAAATTTTCATGTGAATAATTTTCAAAATTAAGATGTTGCTTCTCTGAGTCACTTAAACTGTAGATCAAAGTTCTTTTTCCTTTTCTGAGGCCTAAATCCTACATTATAAACATCCTCCCAAGGTAGTATATATTTTAAATGGATGAATATTTGCATTTTCAAAGAGGTAGGGAAAAAACCAATTTTTTTATTTTATAATTCAGCAAATTTATACTGAAAAACTAGATACATTCACAACATTAGGAATTTGCTCTGTACTACCATTGGCAGTTCTGTGCTTAGTGAAAAAAATTGCTTTAAAATTTTTCAATTGGTTTATGTGAAAACCATTAATACAGAATGTTACGGCATATATACTTGAAAAAAGTGTTCATTTGAAATTTGGATCTCCTCTGTCAGAAAAATATGTTAGCATCTTTTGTAGGAAACAGAAAAACCTTGAGCTATGTTCATCATTTGATAATTCTGGCAATTCTTTCTCCATAAATCATAAAAATTGCATAATGCCATTATAATACGTCAGAAAAGACTAAACAAAGAAAATAGCCTGCCATACACAACATTACTATAATATGCACAAAAAAAGTACTTATTTTAATAACCTTTCACTGTTTGGTATCTTCCATGTGTATTATGCAAGGCTATCGTACAACTTAGGTGACATTTCAAGTTAGAGTTGATGTAGAAATTGAAACATAGTTTATAAATAAAGCAAATAGCCTTTTTAAAAGTACACAAAGTGTTCCAGGAGGATTTGGATGATACTCTTACATCATGGTGATACACACACACACATGGTGTGACTCTTGGGCATGGTCTTGTGCAGGTCTAAGAGTCGAACTCAATGATCCTTGTGGGTCCCTTCGAACTCGGCATATTCTGTGATTCTGCTCCTTTTCACACACTCAGTTTTGCAAGAAAAAGTCATAGCAGACACCCAAAATCTGAATTTGGATTTCATGGTTTCTTCAGGCAAGTAGTAGTGGAGAGATACAGAACTGTATCTATTTGCGCATAGATTTTAATACAGATTTGCCAATAATGTCAAGTTTTATTTCATATACCACATGAATATCTCACTTTCTAGTGAGAAATATTTCTAGGAATTGTTATAGAGAAGGGGTCAATTTCCGGAGCTAGATAATATAGCTAGCATTTATCACTAGTATAAATTAGAGACCTGAATCTCATATCTGTGTGGTCAGTTGAGGTCTTTATTATTATATTTCACCTACTTTACAGAGATCTGAAGAGTTGGGATAGGAAGATTTAAATTGTGAGTAAATCTCTAGCCCCTTATAATAGATGAGGAGGTTTTGGGACCTGATATCCAGGTCACAGAAGCAGGAGTCCCTAAACCAATCTTTAGGCTTGTCATTAGGTTGCTAAGCAGCATTTCAGTGTTTATTTGTTTGGAATGTAGTAGTGTGATATTAGAATTTCTCCAGACTTCATTATGGGCACAAGACAGATTCACTAATAGTCTTATTTGTTACTAATTTACTTGTGGATAAATGTCAAGTACTGCTAACAATTTCTAAAACCTGGTCATGATCTTGTTCTGCAGACAAGTGTTGATTGATTTGGGCTGTCAGGAGGAAGGATGCAGAGAATGGATATGATTACTGAAGTAATTTTGTTTTTTCCTCAAGTAACCTTCAAAGAATTCTAAATCTTCTTGGTTTTACTTCTTTTCAAAGTGTGGATGAGGTGCCAAAAATATCTGCAGAAACAGAAAAAGAGTAAAGAAAGCAAGATACCTCGGACTCTGTACTTGTACATGAATACTGTGTAGTGATCTTTTCTCCTCAAATTGACAAGTTTTTCACACATTCCAAAACTTGGCCAGGGTATAATCCTGAATAAAATGGATTAAGACGTAGCTAAATTATGGTAGCTGGTTCAGAAATGAGTGTAAGGCAGGGTCCATTGACTTTTTCTTACTTGGACAAAGATTTTGCTATTAAATTGGGTCTCAATAGTCTCAAAAATATCCCATTTTCTCCAGATTACTTAATTTTAATTTGAAATAAAGTTTTCTTATAAATTGTGGTCATCTGGCATAAACTTCTACTAATGAAACCTTTGTAAGATAGTGTAAAGATTTCTTGGCTCTTGAGAATTTCAGAATACATGTTAAATGACAGGTGTGTTGTGAATATGAACCCTTCACAAAGATCAACTGTTCTCACTGTGACAGCATATTCTATGTGTCTCAGCTGCCCATAGAGACTATGCCTATTTCCAAATAAAGATCAGAGATGAATGACATTATTAATTTAGTCTATCAGGGTTAAACTGCATCTCTAAATTACAATTTTTGGAATCATTATTGCAAAAAGACAGTGATGAAACACACCATTAACTTTTACCTGAAGACCAAAGTCTACTCATTCTTTTCAGTTTAAGGGCTCTCCCATGTCCTAAAATTGCAAAGGTAATTTCTAAAGGATCCTTTCAGAAAAAAAAAAAAAAAAAAAAAA